>CAHIKZ030005358.1:247500-260000 GCA_903632075.3 Acanthosepion pharaonis | reverse complement strand
CTTCTATATAGATGCAATATAAATATTTAGTTTCTATATAAATACAATATAAAGATTTAGCTTCTCTATAGATGCAATATAAAGATTTAGTTTCTATATAAATGCAATATAAAGATTTAGTTTCTATATAAGTGTAATATATAGATTTAGTTTCTACATAAATGCCATATAAAGTTTGGATATATATTTAAAGAATCAAAATAGATAATCTAAATAAACAATAAACATTCACTTAATTCAGTGTCTATAAACATATCTTCTTGGAGAGGAGATGGGTGCCACCAAGCTATATGAAAGCCTACTGTGAGATTCAAAGCAGCATCATGTTGGATTGATTGAGGCCTAGATCAACAACAGTCGTACATCCCATTGACTCACACCAGGATGGGCATGACAAGTGTACAACGAGCTGTAAACAATATCAAGCTACCAATGCATGGTACAGCCATCAGAACTTATAATGTTCACACCCTCTATGCTTTTAGAGAAAGAGTGGACAGACATGACAATGTTGGAACTCCACCACCAACAGATTAGACTGGATGGGGTTATTTGTTTCTTCTGCCCTCAGGTATCCACCCACCACCCCAATGATTATAACAGCAATGGATGATGATGATGATGATGATGATGATGATGATGATGATGATGAAGAAGAAAAAGTCGAAGAAGAAGTAGAAGAAGAAAAAGAAGAAGCAGTCAAAGATAAAGATGCAGAAGAACAAGTAAGAAGAAGCAGAAGAAGCAAAAGAAATCAAAGAAGAAGTTGAAGAAAAACTCGAAGAAGAAGCAGAAGTAAAAGAAGAAGAAGTTGAAGAAGAAGAAGAAGAAGAAGTCAAAGAAGAAGTTGAAGAAAAACTCGAAGAAGAAGCAGAAGTAAAAGAAGAAGAAGTTGAAGAAGAAGAAGAAGAAGTCAAAGAAAAAATCAAAGAAGAAGTTGAAGAAAAACTCGAAGAAGAAGCAGAAGTAAAAGAAGAAGAAGTTGAAGAAGAAGAAGAAGAAGAAGTCAAAGAAGAAGTCAAAGAAGAAGTTGAAGAAGAAGTCGAAGAAGAAGCAGAAGTAAAAGAAGAAGAAGTTGAAGAAGAAGAAGAAGAAGAAGTCAAAGAAGAAGTCAAAGAAGAAGTTGAAGAAAACTCAAGAAGAAGCAGAGAAGTAAAAGAAGAAGAAGTTGAAGAAGAAGAAGAAGAAGAAGTCAAAGAAGAAGTCAAAGAAGAAGTTGAAGAAGAAGTCGAAGAAGAAGCAGAAGTAAAAGAAGAAGAAGTTGAAGAAGAAGAAGAAGAAGAAGTCAAAGAAGAAGTCAAAGAAGAAGTTGAAGAAGAAGTCGAACAAGAAGAAGAAGAAGAAGCAGAAGATGAAAAAGAAAATGTTGAAGAAGAAGAAGAATTCACAGAAGAAGCAGAAAAAGAAGTCAAAGAAGAAGGAGAAGTTGAAGAAATAAAAAAAAAAGAAGAATGCTATGATCATGACAATTGTTCGGATAACTCTTTAGTAAGAGAGTTAATCTTTCCATTTTTTACAATCCCAATGCTCAATAAAGTATCTAATCCAGTGTTCCTCAGCTGGTGTTCCCTGGTACCTTAGGGTTCCACAAGAGGCCACTAGGGGTTTTGCAAGAAACAATAACAAAAAGAGTAGTGCATTTTTGGGTAATTTCTGTTTAATTCTATATTCATAACTTTTCTATAAATATACAGAATATTGTTGAAAAATCCTTGATTATTATAATAAATTCTTTGGCCTCTTATATTTTTTAAATTATGATAATCATAAGAAATGTATTTAGCAATGTCTATATGGTGTCAATGTGAAACCATCGTCACTGATTAGTAGACAGGTCTTGTACATGATGAATTTCTGTATCTTTGAGTGACTCACTCAAGTGCAGAATGTACATCTGATCTGATACTCCTGCTGTATATCTAGATATTCTTGATAAAATGCAAAGAAGAATCTGCAATGTTATTGGTCCTGACCTGGCATCTTGGTTTCAGTCACTTTCCCACCTCCAGCTTCCTGATGCCTTAGTGTATAAATACTTTCAATGTAATTGTTCTGAGGTACTTTCTTCTATGGTACCCAGACTTTATGAGCTTAAGTGAGCTAATAGATTGGCGGGAAGGTGTCATCATTTTACAGTTGAAATGGTTCAATATAACCATAAGTTCTATGTTAACAGTTTCTTCTCTTGTAGTTCTCACTTGTGAAACTCTCTACCAGCTTCTTGCTTCCCAGTCAACTTTGACCTTCAAAAATTTAAATGCAATGTAAATCATTATGTGTTGCTCTACTCTGTATTGGGCACTGTTTTAAGAATAGTATTTTTGGTTATTGGAATTTAATTTAACTTCTTAATTCTTGTTTTTTTATTGTCCTCTCTCCTTAATAATAGTTTTTCTCATATTCTCTAACACTCGGTAACTCCTTTGCATCCTAGTGGTTTTATTGTCTTTGATCTCAAAAAATTTAAATGCAATGTCAATCGTTATCTTTTGTCTTCTTAATTCTTGTTCTTTTATTCTTCTCTCTCCTTAATAATAGTTTTCCTCATATTCTCTAACACACAGTGACCCCTTGCATTCTAGTGGCTTTATTGCCTTTGATTTTCAAAAATGTAAATGCAATGTAAATCATTATGTTCTGTCTTCTTAATTCTTGTTCTTTTATTGTCCCTTCTCCTTAATAGTAATTTTTTCTCATATTCTTTAACACTCAGTAAACCCCTTGTGTCTTAGTGATTTATTTTCTTGTTAGGAGGGAAATGATTATATATATATATATATATATATATATATATATATATATATATATATATATATATATATATATATATGATTTAAAAATGCAGGAAAGCACTTCTTAACAATTCCTTTTGATCAACACATTGTCAGAAGAATACATTGGTAAATATTAATTGAACAAGAAAACACAACAGTTTGTATTCTTCTGATGGTGTGTTGGTCAAAAGGGATCCTTTAAGAACAAAGAATGCTTACATGCATTTTTAAATCTGTGTATATGTTCTGTGGTATATATATATCCACTATAGGATTTGTGTATATGGAATAAATTCCAATAACCAAAAATACTATTCTTAAAAGAGTGCTCAATACAGAGTAGAGCAACACCATCACTTGATAAGACACCAGAAGTGTTGAAACAAAATGGCTGTTTTTGTAGTGATTTTATAACATATTTGTATTATAATTTTCAAATAAATTATATATATATATATATATATATATATATATATAATATGATATTATTTGGTAATCCATATGGATAATTCCAAAGAGGTTATAGATGCAGAGAGAACTCAATGTAATTACAGAGTAAATAATAAAGTATCGGTTTTAATAAAATAAAATATTACCATGAACTTTTAAACTCTCTGCTTTCATAATCATATATATATATATATATATATATCCAGGTAAAATGCAAACAAATGGACTGTAATACCAATGTATGTAACATTTAATTTAAAAGAGAGTAGAGTTAAATTTTATTTATTCTAGAATATTAAAACAAAAATGTTAAAAATCACTACACAATTACAATTATGTTTCAACACTGCAAATGTTTCTCCTCGGCTGATGTTAAACTACTGGCGAGTTAAAGATTAATTTTTAATTTAATTAATCTTTTACTCGCCAGTAGTTCAACATTGCCCAAAAAGACACATTTGCAGTGTTGAAACATAATTGTAATTGTGTAGAGATTTTAACATGTTTTTTTTTTAATAACCTAAAATAAATTATATATATATATATATATATATATATATATATATATTCTATTAAAAGTAGTGCATATTGTAATATTAAAAAAAAAGACTGATTAAAATGAAGTATTAATTTCTTTTTAAAAATATCATGTCTATGTAAGTGATTTTGACTCCGCAAATTCTTTTTCTTTACTGTCTATGAATTGTCATGGCTCCTTGGGATAATAGTGAGGATGTTTCCTGTTGCCTTCTTCTTGGTTTTGAATTCAGACTTGTCCTTCTATTTGGCTAGCTGCCACCAAAGTCCAGTCTACCCTGCTATTCTAACCATAGCTGGTGAGGTGGAGAATAAACAGATTCATGTCTTTCCCAAGTGTATTAGTCAAAGTGCACACAGCAGAGTAGGCCAGTTCTGCTTTCTGTACCAATAACTGTTATGCTATGAACACACCCTGAGACATTTTACTTAATATTAATTATAGCACTAAATATACCAAAAAAATATACTATAAAATATCATAAAACAAGACCCAAGATACATTACTTTTAGTAATAAGTGGGATATTGCATCATTCTATGACGCAATTCTGCACTGAACTAAATATTATTTGGTTTAATTGGTTTGAAGATTCTACCTAATATATAATATCAGTGAGTATATATACAGGGTGCGATGGATAAATTGTCGTCTAAATTATGCACACACACAAAAAAAAAAAAAAAAAAATGAAAATAACAGTGACATTTCATTTTAACAAATATATTTACCAAAATTACACAAAGATATCTTGAAATACTAAAGAGTAAATTTATTGAATAAAATCATCATTGGCTTCTACCACAGCCCCCAGACATCTTCAGAATCTCCTGCATCTCTTTTGGATGGTTTCCTTGTTGAATGTTGCTATAATCCTTGCTTTCAATTCATCTTTGGTGTTACAAGGAGTTTTGTTGGTCTCTCGTTCAACTGTGTCCCACATGTAATAATCAAGGGGGTTGCAGTCTGGGTTGAGTTAGGTGGTCAGATATAAGGAGTGATGTGATCACAGAAATTGTCTAACAGCCATGAATGGGTTCTCCTGCTTGTGTGGCATGGTGCAGAGTCCTGTTGCCAGAAATAGGGTCATCCAGTAACCACCCTCTTGACCCAGAACAGCACTACCACCTCAAGGCACTTGATGTCAACCTCTATGTTGAGTCTGAGGCCCTGTGGGAAGATGAATGAAAGCATAACATTGCTGCCATTACTAGTGATCTGTCCATACACCTTCATAATCACCATTAGACTCATCCAACTCTTTCCAAATCCTCTGCACTGATGCCTAAACACTCTGAAATTTTTGTATTGGAGCTTCTGGCATAAATGCCAAGCAATACAACATGTCATTTTCAAATATCTGGCAGAGTGTATTGTATCATGGTGCACTTTTTCCCACAGAGGGTGCCCATCTGACCCTACTATACTATGCAGTCAACAAATGTGTGTGAAAAATATATAGAAAATAGGAAAGAACTCATTAGGTAAATAATCCAAAGTTCTTTAGTATTTTTGTTATCATTTTTAAAAAATAGTGCTCGATACAAAAGTAGAGCATAAATATAATTATTTATTTAAAATATGATTCCAACACGCTACATAAGAGTTCTCATGTTTCAAAAAGGCCCCAAAACTTCAATATAATTATTTGAATTAAGTTGAATTAAAAGTACTAAGCTCGTTCCATCTTCAAGCCCGAAATTTTTGGGAATAACTTATTTCTGAAATTTATGCATTTTATAAGCATATAAATAAGTTATTCCAAAAAAAAATTTCACTTGAAATGGAATGGAGCTTAGAACTTTAATTCAATTTAATTCAAATAATTATATTGAAGTTTTTGGCTCTTGTTTTGAAACATGAGAACTCTTATGTAGCGTGTTGGAATCATATTTTTAAATAAATAATTATATATATATATATATATATATATATATATATATACATATATATATATATATATATATATATATATATATATATATATAGTGCTATTATTTGTTGATATATATATATATATATATATAGTGCTAACATAAAGGTTAGATTTAAAAGAACTGACAAAGTTTGTTGTTTAATTTTTTTTACATTTTCCAATTTTTTGAATAGGGTGACAATGTCATGCAAAACAATTTCAAACTTCCAGCTTTACAAAGAGTACCAGGAATTCTACCAAACATCTATCACACATCCATCACATTGGTTTACCCAGGGAACGCAGATAGGAATTTTGCCAGACTGCACATATTTTTCTAACAAGATTTCATTTTAGTTTGTACAAGCACACCCATATAAATAATCAAACTAAAACGCCTACATCTGCATGTATGTAAGTCTATGTGTGTGAGAGTGTCATCCCAAGCAAACACAGAAGAAAATTTCCCCCTCCAACACACACAAATGATCAAACACATATAGGCATAAATAGATCCATTTTTTAAAAAAATAAACTAGTTTGGTTTGCCTGATGATCACAAAAGCATGAAACTGAGGGTTACAAACTCATATCCATACAACTGAATGTATATAAATATATATATATATATATATATATATATATATATATATATATATATATATATATATGTGCAATATATTATATATATTATTTATATATTATATATGCACGGTAATTATTGGAAAGCACTCAATATCAGAGATAGAGCTAACATATTTAGTTGGATTGATGTGAATTTGTGACCCTGATGAGTCCCAATCTCACATCAATCCAACTAAATATATATATTCAGTTATATGTATAATAAATATATATATATATATATATATATATATATATATATAGACATATATATATATATATATTAATGTATATATATATATAAATATATATATATTCAGTTATATGTATAATATATATATATATAGACATATATATATATATATATATATATATATATATATATATATATATATATATATATATATATATACACATTAATATATATATATATATATATGTATGAACCCTGTTTCATTATTGTCCTTTCCTCACTCCTCATCACTAAAGCCTTCTCATTCTTTTTTACTCCCTGTAACCCCCTTGCTTGGTGTGAAACGATTAAAAAAATATGATACATGAACTCCTTCATCAATTTCTAAGTATGAGTGTCTGACGTTTCTATTTAGAACTGAAGTGCCACACTACCCCCTGAGATGATAATGATTCTAGTGGTGAAGGCTTGTGTAGAACAGCCACATTTTTCAGAACAACTGATAACAGTGAATTGGTGCACCGTGTGACATGAAATCTCCAAACAGACATCCACCACCTGTTTTATGCCACCTTCTGTTTCATATCTTTTACTTCTCTTGAATAATGTCAAAACCTAAGGACAAAATATCTACTTAAGAATGAGCCTCTTAGGAAAGATATTGTTTGAACTCATGGTTGACTGGCTTCCATGCAAAACACAAGAGCTCAGACCACACTGCAATTTAATCAATAGCTGGATGGTTTCATGCCTTTTCCAAGGGCATCAGTACAAAGTCAATGAAAGAGAAATGATCAGAATTCAAACTTAACTCCCAATTCTATTTTTATGTTGATAATTGTTACACTACCTGTATATATGATATATGTGTGTGTGTGTATGTATATATATACACACACACACACACACACACATATATATATATTTCTTTTTGAATGTGTAGGCCTGATGAATTGGATCGTAATTATGATTCCAATGTAATAAATTATAACCATGGAATATTAGTGTTTGAGCCTTTTATATTATATTCTTACTCTGTCCTGGATATTGAATTCTGCCTGGATTCTATCCTCTTGGAAACTTTTATATGTATATGTATGTGTATGTATGCATGTATATATATTTATATATTTTAGATATATATGTATATATGTGTATATTAACCACTAATATTATCAATATATATATATATATATATATATATATATATATATATATATATTATATATATATAAATATAAAAAAGTGAACATATGCAACACTTAGGCCGACAATTGTTTCATAGCTATATGCAGACTGTGGCTAACAATTGCATCTTTATGTTCACTTTTATATTTACACACGCACGCTCTCTCTCTCTGATATTGGGCACTTTATCCTATAAATAGCACACCTTAAGACTATATCTCTTCATATATATATATATATACATATATATATATATATATATATATATAAAACCAAATGGGTAAATATATGTAGGTATACAAGCAAGCAATCATATACAAATACATATAAATTCTCTTTAATGTAAGAAAAAACAGTGCTTAGTGTAAAATAACAGAGCTATTTAATATATATATATATTAAGCAATGTACATAATATCTTACATTATTAATGCAAGATATTATAAATATTGCTATATATATATATATATATATATAGAAAGAGAGAGAGAGAGAGAGAGAGAGAGAGAGAGAGAGGAGAGAGAGAGGATTAATACAAATGATATTTGTCACTTAGCTAATAGGAACCGACAACCAAACACCAGCACATGATTTGATTATAGTGGCAAAAGCTTTGTGCAGAAGCATCCACACTTTTTGAAGGGTCAAATACAGTGACCTGGTGCTGTACATGCCACAAGGTCCCCAAACAACAGGTTTTGAATTCAGAGTTGTCCTTATCCACCATCAATATTATATCACCAATTTCTTATGATTAACTATTAATTAAAACTATATAAGTCATAAGATTTCTCGAACATCTCTAATCTAAACTCCATGGAAATCCATACACACAACATTATTTATATGCACCTCATATCATATATATATATATATATATATATATATATGAAGAAATATAATTTTAAGGAGTGCTATATTTTATGGGATAAAGTGCTCAATATCAGAAGTCAGCACTCAGAGGTGACAGGCTGTTTCATGCTAGACGCAATCGTCAACCTGCCCGACAATTGTGTCTAGCATGAAACAGCCTGTCGCCTTTGAGTGTTGACTTCAATGTTCACTTTATTTATATATATATATATATATATATATATATATATATATATATCACACACTCATATATACATATACATATGCATTCATATATATATATATATATATATATATATATATATATAACAAGTGTGTGTGTATATATATGAATGTGTGTATGTGTATATATATATACATATATATATATATACACATACACACACTCTCATATGTATACATACACACATATACGCACATGTATATTTATATACATACACACATACACACACACTATCATATATATATACATATACACACATATACACATACTCATATATATATATATATATATATATATATATATGAATGTGTGCATATATGCACACACACACACACACACACACACACACACACACACACACACACACATATATATATATATATATATATATATATATATATATATATCAATCAATGACAGTTGCAATGGTAGTGTTGGTGCCTCCAAAAAACACTCACCAGATAATGTTCTTGATTTCAGGTATAGTTTCACAGCATCATTGCTATTAACCTAGGACACCCCAGTAATACCTTGCAATATCACTAGACTTTGTTGGTTCTCCATCATATTACACTACCAATTACAAACAGATTTCTGCCCCCGCCCACTCATGAATACTGAACATATTGAACACATTTTTTTTCACTATGGAAAGGAATTTTAAAATGTGTTTAAAAATTTTAAAAATTAATATCTACTTCCTTAGGCAGTGTCAAGTTTTGTCACTCCTAATGGACTAATTTTTTAAATTTAAGATGTATATCCATTACGTATACTTAAAAACTGTACTACACATGACATCACTTGTATTCAGCGCATATATATTTGAATTAAAGTGTTTCTAGAAAATGCCAGCTTAAAATTAATAACATTTTTTTTCTATTGTAACTGATAGCTATTAACATTTTTGATAATGACAAGAGCTAGCAAAAAATACTCTAATAAAAAAGATTAAAAACTTTAGAAAGTTTCTTCATAAATTTGATCTTCATAGTACAGAAACAGGAAAAAATGTAATAAAAAAATTAACGACAGACTTTGTTGGTTGATTTTTCAGAAAAAATGTTTGAATGAATTCTTGCAGCTTAAGTATACATTACACACACATACAAACACACCTAAACAGACACATATACATGCACACAAATACACTTAAATACACAGAGAGAAACACACATATACATACACACACACATACACAAACATACACTCATACTCGCAAATGCAAAACACACATACAAACATTCACAAATTTACAGGTACATATGCATACATACAGTCACACACATGCACACAAACACACATACAGTCTCATAAACACACTTACAAACAAGCACATACATATACAATCACAACTCAACATATACACAGAGAAACAGACACATAAACATACACATACACACAGATGCACATACATGCACAGGGTCATATATATACAAACACACACAATCACAGCTAAACATACACACAGATAAATAATTCGCAAACACTCAGACACACATATATACACACAAACACATACACAGTCCCTTATGCACTTACACATAGACACACAAGCACAGTTAAACACACACAGAGAAACACAGAGAAAGAAACACATTCAAATGTACAAATGCATTCACAAACATATACAAACACATATGCAAACAGTCACAGATGCACATGCATACATACAGTCACATGTACATGGGTTTATGACCACATCATGTTGAAACATCAGTTCCTGCACAATCACTGAAGTTAAGCAATGTCACATCTGATCACTACCTAGATAAGTGACCACTTGGGAATATGAGGTACTGTGAGTTTGGATGTGTAAGCAGTGTAATGGATAATGGTCTTGAATTGTTAATCAGAGAGCCAAGTTTCAATTCCAGTTGGGTTTTTTAGATTTTTTAGAAAGATATGAAACCACCTGTTCTCCCCTCCAGCTATGGGTTAATTAGTAAGACTTGTATCATTAAATCATTATTATATCAAAAGAAAAAAAATCTTACAATCTAAAAATATTTTCTGTTTTTTTAAATAACATACAAGAGTTGATAAATTATAAGAAATCAATCAATAAAAAACATACATAAACACACACACAACGTCTGAAAATTTATTGTATGCAATATTGATTAAATATTAGTATATATTTGTATCCAATATGGAAATGCATTTACAGATAGATAGATAGATAGATAGATAGATAGATAGATAGATAGATAGATAGATAGATATATTTGGCTGTAACTGGTATTTTAATTCTTCATATAAATCTATGCTGTATACAAAGACATACTCACATATGGTGACAAATATACAAGACAATAAAAAAACTAAAAATTTCTGAAAAATTACATCCTAGGAGATGCTGAAAAATTCTCACCCTGACCAATGAACCTCTTCCAAAATTAATTCTGTTTTTGGTCAGATTTTGGGTCAGGCTACAAACTTTTCAGCAACCGTCCATATATTATATGCATATTGTTATTTACATTAATGGCATAAAATATTAAGCATATACATTCAGTGTAAATATGTATATACACATACATGTTATGGTATCACACACATAGTAAGCAAATTACAAAATATGTCATTATATAAAATATATACACATTTATGACTTGCAGGCAAATCTATATGAAATATGGGAATAGGGAGCAGAACTATATATATTTAACAATGTAATATATATATATATTTACCCATGTAATTTATATATTTACCCTATGTAATATATATTTACCCCATGTAATGTATAATGTACACAATAAAAAAGAATAATCTACATACGCAAAACATTTTATGTGAGTATGTATTCATCAAAAAATCATATTATCACATCAGTATAGCAACAAAATTTTAGAGCAAATGAAAACAAAAAAAGACACTTATACATAACATCAGGAAGACACAGTCAAAATTTATAGGGTAAATAATGAGGAAAACAGGCTTGGTAAATTTGATACTCACAGGACAGATTGACAGCAAAAGAGACAGAGGAAAACAATGTATATCCTACCTAGCAAGCCTGAGAAAATGGATGGTAGAACAAGGTTTAGGAGAGATAAGAAACAGACAAAATTTATTAAGAGGTATAAAAGACAGGAAGTTGTGGAGAGTCATGATTACCAACGTCCTGAAGGAACAAGGCACATAGTAAAAGATATACTTTTTCTATCATACAATTACACACACAGACACATAAGTACTTTTGTTATGGACAGAGTTTTAAGTACAAATATACTGAATAGTGAATATTGTAAAATTAAACACTCCCACAATGTGTGCAACACTCTGTGTGTGTGTGTGTGTGTGTGTGTGTGTGTGTGTGTGTGTGTGTGTGTGTGTGTGTGTGTGTGTGTGTGTCTTAGCAACATATAAAGCCAGATACTTTATATCAAGTTGTCTAAGTTGTACTTATAACAAAATCTATGGACATAGCATGCACACATACACAGAAACATTTCCTACTCCAGATCTCATCCACGTTCTTTTACACAAAATTCAACCCAAAGCCTCACATGATTTCCACATCATATCACTTATAATGACAAAACTGCAGCCAACTCTCCATTTAAAAAAAATGGCCCACCCTGATGTACCTCTTCATCTAAATGGAACAACCCAGCATTTATTCTGAAGGAAAGGAGAGGAGGTTAAGGCTGGTCCCCCATAGTCCCCCAGAATTCCCCTATTTTGGCAAATGGAAGCGTCTGGAAGTTTCAAATT
>CAHIKZ030005358.1:177500-242500 GCA_903632075.3 Acanthosepion pharaonis | reverse complement strand
GAATATTTCATCATTTAGTAAATTTATTTTCAACATTTTTGACAGTTACTTGGATTGAGGAATTGGAGAGCCAAGTTCAAATTCCAGTTAAATCCATTACATTCACTTACTTCTAAAGCCTTGGATGGCAACTGGTCTACTGCAGAAAGAAATGGCAACCTATTGTAGGAAAAAATCTCCCTCATCAGTCATGTATCGAAAGATACATGATTGCCTAAGCATGTATCACGCATGGCACATTACTGATTGACTGAACTTGCATATGTTTTATATTTAAATGCAATGTCAATTGTTATCTTCTGTCTTCTTGTCTTAATGTTCTCTCTTCTTAATAGAGATTTCTTTTCTCATATTATCTAACGCTCAGTAACCTTTTCCATCTTAGTGGCTTTATTGCCTTGCTTGGGATGAAATGATTAATACACACACACACACACACACACACACATATATATATATATATATATATATATATATATATATATATATATATATATATATATATATATACATACATACATACAAAACTCACATCTATCCAAGCAAATATATATATATATATGTATGTATGTATGTTATGCATAAAAGGTTAATGGTCTGAGTTGAATCCAACCAGGACACAGTAGTACTAAAAAGTGCTCAATACACCTGTAAAAAAAATAAAATAAAAATAACATGTAGAGCTTTTAACTTTAAAAATCAGAAGGTCAGCTGAATCTGCTACTTTGGTTTCAAACCAAGGTAGCAGATTCAACTGACCTCCTGATTTTAAAAATATATATATATATATATATATATATATATATATATTACACATGCACATATACAGACACACATAAATAACACTTACATATGCAATTATATAGAATACATATAGACAATTAGATAATACATACCCACACACACTTACATATGCATTTATATATATATATATATATATATATATATATATATATATATATATATATATTCAGATGGCCTGAAGATTGCATTCATGCATGAAAAAGATTGTGGCCACTCAGTGTAAACATTAATATTTACACATACTCTATATATGTTTCTCGTTAATGGATATTATATTAACAAAAACAAGTGATGACTAGTTTTATTAATATAAACATTAATGTGACTTTTCTTTTACTATTTATACCATATTTATAATTATTTGTAAGAATCCAATGACAATTTATATAAAAATAAACATGTCAAAATGAATCAAATAAACTTTTATAGATTGTATAGAATTAAAAAGCCTCAATATTTCAGAAAACTAGCTTAATGATAAAGTTTTTGTGTCCAGTTGGCCAATTTAATATCAGATATTTCAATGTAGAATTTAGAAATTCTTTAATTTTGCATGGTTTTGAAGGATTGCTGACTAGACAAAAATTAATCAAATTTAATCAGGTGATTAAATTTTACATGTAAAGTGGATAAAAGTTTAAACTCTGCCAAAGGGTATTTTTTTCTTATTAGAGACTCTTGAAAACCCAGGCAAGTACACATCAGTTACATTGATTAAAAAAAATACATATGTCTACTCAATATATATATATATATATATATATATATATATATATATAAAAAAGACATGTCTCATGAAATAATCTAGTTAAATTTGGTCGTTATTCTTAATAGGATACCCTCATATTTATGGTTGAGTTTCTTAGTTTCCTTATTACAAGAAGAAAGAAAATTACCATATTGATATATATCCATTTTATTCCTGAGTACTTTCAACATTAGCAAAATTTCATCTTCAGGGTCTTGCTTTTGCTGAGACAAAATTGCTGTGCTCTTCTGAAAATTAAATTTTTTGTTTGTGAAGTGAAAAATGCTAAACTTATGTTCTGTACAATTTTTAAATTTTATGATGTAAGCATACATGTGCAGTAATGTCAAGGGAGGTAACTAAGTTATTGAGTTAAGTTATGGAGAGTAATGTATAGCAGCTCAGATTGAGGAATTGGAGAGTCAAATTTGAATTCCAGTCAGATCCGTTACATTCACTTACATGCCAATATCCTTGGGAAAGATATGAATCCTCTCCTTCTCTCCCCAGCTATGGGTAAATAGCAAAAGAGACTTGGTTCAATAGCCTTGGATGGCAGCTAATCTAGAAGAAAGTAACTCTGAATTCAAAACTGTATGTATCCCTGGTGCAGCATATAATATACAGCTAAGGAAAGGATTGTTCATATTGGCCCGATGATCCTAACTATGGTCAAATGATGATTAAGTTATTGAGATGTCTAACTTTTTTTTTTAACTACATAAAGCTATTAGTTATAACTTACATATTTTAAGCTATGTATTGTAATCATTTTAAAACATTTGTGTGGTAATCATAATTAATTTTATTAAGGGTTGCTTTCATTTTTTTAATATAGATAGCTTCAAGAATTTTTAGTTTATGTTATTACTTTCATGAAAAAGTATAATGTATTTTCAACAAGAATGTTTCTAAATTGCAAATGTGGACAGGCATACTGTTGTAAATGTTGAGAGATGTTAGATGCATCATTCAAATGAAAACTCAGCCTTCTAGACAATGTAGTTGTGGTGTGACCAACATATATATTATTTTTTTCTGTCAAAGATACAATTCCCCAAGGGACATTTAAATTTATATACAATGTTGATTTTTTGCAATATGTTAATTGTTTGGGAGGAGTTATTAAATTGGATATATTGAATTTAGTATAGTATATAATTAATTTTTGTGGGGGATATATTAATATTTATTAGTTTTTTAGGATATTTTTGTCCTGTTTATAATTAGAAACTATTTGATTGTGATATAAATGTTTAAGATTATTCAAGGAAGTATTATATTCTCTTTGCTTTATATTAAAATTTCTAACAGAATATCTTATTTGTTTGTCAACAATATAATTAGGGAAGTTATTATTAATAAGAGTTTTTTTTTATATTTTTTTAGTTCACTGTAGAAAATCTGATTTGTGGAAGAATTAAATTTTGCACAGTTTACTAGGTTTTTATAATTGTTATTTCATAGTAATTTGGATACTGACTTTTATAGTTAAGAGTGCTCAAATTTATTCTTGTAAGTCTTTTATATGGGGAGATAGTGAATTTATGATTATTATTGTTTATCAATATATCTAGAAAGGAATTTTATTACTATTATTAATTCATATGTAAATTTAAGGATAGAATTATTCTGGAATTGTTTTTGGAGTTGATATATTTTAATCATATTCTTGACTAAGATAAGGATATCATCAACAATATCTTAGGTAAATGGATGTTTTTTTTTAAATTTATTAAATAAATTATTTTGATACTAGACATACAGAAATTAGTAAAAGTTGGGGCCAGAATTGAACCCATGGAAACACCATCACATTGTACATTTATATTATTTTTGTGATCATAGAATGAAACTTTGGTAGTACAAGTTAAAAGTAGTTAATATAATATACTAGGTCTAATTTTAAGTAGATGTAGAGATAGATTATTGCATAATATTGATATGATTATAAGAAACATTACTATAGGTACACATTTTTAATTGTAGGCATATATTTGTCTTATAGTTTTTAGCATTTCATCAGCATGGCTGATGCTAAACTCCATGAGACTTGGACTAATGTTTACCACTGACTTGAAGTAGAAAGATTATATTTAATCAATTGCTAGGTCTGCTGTTAGGAAAGTTGGTTGACTGTGTCATGATAGACAGTTTTTCTCTTCAGAATCTATCTTATACATATATATCTACCATTTGTCCATGCTTAGTAAATTGCAGTAACATCTGATCTGGTGCATATTTAGAGATTATTGATAAAATCCAAAGAACAATCTCCAATGGTCTCAATCCTGACCTGGCATCTTGATTTGGTCACTTTTCCACTGCTGTAACATAGCTTTCCTGTGCCTTTTTTATAAATACTTTCATGGTAATTGTTCTGATGATATTTCTTCTTTGGTACAGTCTTGACGTGGCATCTCAGCTTCAGTCACTTTCCCGTCACCGTAATGTAGCTTCTCTCTGCCTTTTCTATAAATACTTTCATTGTAATTGTTCTGATGAGCTTTCCTCTTTGCTACAGTCTTCACCTGGCATCTCGGCTTCAGTCACTTTCCCATCACCGTAATGTAGCTTCTCTGTGCCTTTTCTATAAATACTTTCATGGTAATTGTTCTGATGATCTTTCCTCTTTGCTACAGTCTTCACCTGGCATCTCGGCTTCACTCACTTTCCCATCACCGTAATGTAGCTTCTTGGTGCCTTTTCTATAAATATTTTCATGGTAATTGTTCTGATGATATTTCTTCTTTGGTAGAGTCTTGACGTGGCATCTCGGCTTCAGTCACTTTCCCATCACCGTAATGTAGCTTCTTGGTGCTTTTTCTATAAATACTTTCATGGTAATTGTTCTGATGATCTTTCCTCTTTAGTACAGTCTTCACCTGGCATCTCGGATTCAGTCACTTTCCCATCACCGTAATGTAGCTTCTTGGTGCCTTTTCTATAAATACTTTCATGGTAATTGTTCTGATGAGCTTTCATCTTTGGTACAGTCTTCACCTGGCATCTCGGCTTCAGTCACTTTCCCATCACCGTAATGTAGCTTCTCTGTGCCTTTTCTATAAATACTTTCATGGTAATTGTTCTGATGATCTTTCCTCTTTGCTACAGTCTTCACCTGGCATCTCGGCTTCACTCACTTTCCCATCACCGTAATGTAGCTTCTTGGTGCTTTTTCTATAAATACTTTCATGGTAATTGTTCTGATGAGCTTTCATCTTTGGTACAGTCTTGACCTGGCATCTCGGCTTCAGTCACTTTCCCATCACCATAATGTAGCTTCTCTGTGTCTTTTCTATAAATACATTCATGGTAATTGTTCCGATGAACTTTCCTATTTAGCAACTATTTTTTTATGAATTTCAAGCACAATGCTAGATTGAATGCAAGGTCTTGTTATTTTACAGTTGAAATGGCTAGATTTAACACTAAGTTCTATGCTAACATTTTCTTCTCTCACACTTCGCACTTTTCAAACTTTCAATGCTAATAGTTTCTTCTATCACAATTCTTGCTTGTGGAACTCTCTTCTCGTTTCTTGCTTTCCACTCAACTTTGAGCTTAAAAAATTTAAATGCAATGCCGATCATTATCTTCTGCTCTTTTATTGTTCTCTTTCCTTAATAATGTTTTTCTTTATCTCCTATTCTTTTTCACTCAGCAATCCTTAGGGGATATATTGCCTTGCTTAAAAAAATGTATATACAGGTATTTTTCTTTAAAAAATGCATGAGTTCATAATATGTAACCTTTCTTAGGAAATTTATTGTTTAAATGATATATTATTACAAATATTATTAAATGATATATTATTATTAAGTTTGATAAAGTATATATGTGCATGCATACACACATATGCACATACATATATATATATATATATATATATATATATATATATATATATCAATTCTATTGATATATATTTTAACAAATTTAGAGGAAAATTTTATATATAAATCTCTACACTTTTGTACAAGCTTTGTTAAATTCGACTGACAAGGACAGTCTGTTTAATTTTTTTATTGCATTTTTTCAACAATTTCTGAATAAAATAATTTGTATCAGGTTCAAAATTGTGGATAAACTGTCACAAAAAAAATTAATTTAAAACTATTTCTCCATAATTTTGATCCTGATAGGCAATATTGTATTCAAAAATTAAAAAACTTCAATAAAAAATTAAACAGACTGACTTTTTCTGTTGAATTTAAATTCAAATAGAGTTTGTTACATTTATTTACGCACAAATATCTTTGGGGAAATTACATATCCATCTCCCCCACCCCTACACACACATGCACATAGTTATGGGTTGAATAGCAGGATAGACTGGGTTCTATAGCCTTAGCTGGTAATCATTCTACCATAGAAAGCTATCTATGATAAAGCCCCCCACTCTACTACATCTCAATTTTCATAAGACAGCATTCATATAAAATACTAATTTCATTGTAACATATTTACATACAATAATGGATCATATGAAATATAGGTGAATAATTTAACTAGAAAAATTTAAAATAAATACAAAGTATCTAAATACAAATTGCTGAAGAAGGCTGGAGCGCACAATGGCCGAAACGTTGTAATAAATATGGCGACAAAGATGAGAGTGATAGTTCAAACACTGTAAATAGTGTACATAATACCTCATCTCAGACATAAAGACAGATATCCAAGGAACTTGTTTGTTTGGATATTTATTGCAGTTTATTTCTTTTAGTGATGAACTACAAGTTTTCTATTGGGTTAGTATTTAGAGAATCTGGTGACCATTTCATTAATCTGGTGTCTTTGAAATCTTTTTATTTCTATATTTGGCAAGTTGGCCAATTGTCAGATTTACAGAAAGAGCATCATTTTTTGTTGGTATATATAAATTAAAGACATAACATAAATACTGATGGACCGAAATGTTGTAATAAATATGGCGACAAAGATGAGAGTGATAGTTCAAACACTGTAAATAAAAGACATAACATAAATTATTCCATCTTCAATAAATCAACAATGTTTTATGGCAATTTTTAGCATTAACTTGTGATTTTTCTTGTTAAAATGTTGAATAATTTTAACACATTTAACATTATGAATAAAAATTAGTGAATTTTATATAGTGTTTTTTCAAGACTTAACATGAGCAAAACAAATGCACAGATTTGGTTGAAAAATAAAGAACCCAAAAGAATGTAAAAATCCATAAACATTTTTAATCCTTTAATAATCAGTTGTACTTAGTTTAATTTGTAGTATATATAAATATAGGTAGAAAAAAGTAAATGTTGTTAAAATAGTCAGGGTTATAAAGCACTGCCTCGGATAACTAATCAGTCCACCTCTTCTACCCTGTCTAGGGTAATACACACCGGACATGGCAGAAAGTAACGGCAACCTACTGCAGGAATACTTCTACTGAGTCAATCATGAATTGAAAAGAGACATGATCATCCAAGCATCTAAGGACAGATATCCATTAATACACATGTAGACATACTTTATTGATGCAATTCTTTCCCATAATTTCTTTTTAAATTTTAAAAATTTACTAGGTAAAAAAAATTTACTAGGTAAAAAATATGTATAACACACACACACACACACACACACACACACACACACACACACACACACACACACACACACACACACACACACATATTAATATTAATGTCAATATTCTTTTATTTTATTTTCATGTGTTTCTGGTTGGATATCCAGAGAGATTAGAGATGTTCTAGAAACCTTATGACTTATATAGTTTTAATTAATAGTTAATCATAAGAAATTGATGATATAATATTGACGGTGGAGTAATGGATAGTGGCTCAGATTGCGGAATCAGAGAGCTGAGTTTGAATTCCCAGTGTGTCCATTACATTCACTTATGTGCTGATGCCATTGGGAAAGGTATGAATCCTTTTCTTCTCCCCCTAGCTATGGGTAAATAGCAAGACAGACCAGGTTCTATAGCCTTCGATGGCAACTGGTCTACTGCAGAAAGAAATGGCAACCTACTGTGAGAAAAAAATCTGCCTCGTCAGTCACGTATCAAAAGATACATGACTGCCTACGTGTGTATCACGCATGGCACAAAACTGACTGAATATTGTGTGTGTATATATGTTTATTGATATGTGTGTGCATATGTTTATGTATATATGTGAGCACATGTGTGCGTGCATAAGTGTAAAAAAAGTGTGCATGTATGTGAGAACATATATGGGCCCGAATGTATTTTTGTGTGAATTATGCACGTGTACGTATATGCCAGTGTTTGCATATATGGACGTGTGTGCGAACGTATGCATGTGTGCTCCACCTCTGTGCATGTACGCTTGTGAATATGTGATTATGTATGCACGGATGTGCGGCGCGCGGTATAACATGTGTGTATACTTGCATGAGTGTGAGGGTGTTTATTCCAAATATGTATACGCGCGTGGGCGTGCGCATAGGCGCAGATATGAATATTATTTGTGTATGTGTGTGTTTCTGCATACGTGTGTACGCGTATGCGAGCATGAATTAATTCACGCATAAAGTCTGTGTCACAAATATACATAGTTATGCGCGCTTATGAAGGCGCACATGTGCGTATTTTTACGCGTATGTGCATGTGGATGTATGCATGTGAGCATATGCGTATGTATGTGTGTGTACATATGTGCACAAATTTGTTTGTATATGAGTGCATATATACGCATACGAGCGTATGTTTACGCACGCACATGCGTTTGCGTATGCGGGTATATTGCGGATAGAAAAAATGCAAAAGAAAATAGGTCAATATTCTATTCTGTTTGTAAACATTGTAAATAAAAGTTTTAACATACTCGTTATGAGGTTTTTCAAATTCTATCAAATCTTTTTATTCACCATTTCTTATTCTATCCTATCTAATTCTATCAAATATTTTTATTCTACATTAATCCTATCTAATTCTATCAAATATTTTTATTCTAGATTTCTTATTCTATCCTCTCTAATTCTATCAAATATTTTTATTCAACATTCCTTATTCTATCATAATTCTATCAAATATTCTTATTCTACATTTCTTACTCTATCCTATCTAATGCTATCAAATATTTTTATTCTAGATTTCTTATTCTATCCTATCTAATAGTATCTAATATTTATTATTCAGCATTTCTTTTTCTATCCTATCTAATTCTATCAAATATCTTTATTCTACATTTTTTATTCTCTCCTATCTAATTCTATCAAATATTTTTATTCTACGTTTCTTACTCTATCCTAATGCTATCAAATATTTTTATTCTACATTTTTTATTCTATCCTATCTAATAGTATCTAATATTTTTCAACGTTTCTTTTTCTATCCTATCTGATTCTATCAAATATTTTTATTCTACATTTCTTATTCTCTCCTATCTAATTCTATCAAATATTTTTATTCTAGATTTCTTTTTCTATTAAATTTATATCTATGAAATATTTTTATTCAACATTGCTTATTCTATCATATTTAATTCTATCAAATATTTTAATTCTACTTTTCTTATTCTCTCCTATATAATCTTTTCAAATGTTTTTATTCTACATTTCTTATTTTCTTCTACCTAATTCTATCAAATATTTTTATTCTAAATTTTATATTCTATCCTATCTAACAGTATCTAATATTTATTATTCAACATTTCTTTTTCTATCCTATCTAATTCTATCAAATACCTTTATTCTACATTTCTTATTCTCTTCTATCTAATTCTATCAAGTATTTTTCTACATGTCTTTTTCTATCCTATCTAATTCTATCAAATATTTTTATTCTAAATTTCTTATTCTATCCTATCTAATTCTGTCAAATATTTTTTATTCTAGATATCTTTTTCTATCATATTTATATCTATCAAATATTTTTTATTCTACATTTCTTATTCTATCCTCTCTAATTCTATCAAATATTTTTACTCAACATTCCTTATTCTCACCTATCTAATTCTATCAAATATTTTTATTCTACATTTCTTACTCTATCCTATCTAATGCTATCAAATATTTTTATTCTACATTTTTTATTCTATCCTATCTAATAGTATCTAATATTTATTATTCAACGTTTCTTTTTCTATCCTATCTAATTCTATTAAATATCTTTATTCTATATTTCTTATTCTTTTCTATCTAATTCTATCAAGTATTTTTTCTACATTTCTTTTTCTATCCTATCTAATTCTATCAAATATTTTTTATTCTACATTTCTTATTCTATTCTATCTAATTCTATCAAATATTTTTATTCTACATTTCTTATTCTATCCTATCTAATTCTATGAATCATATTTATTCTACATTTCTTATTCTATCCTATCTAATTCTGTCAAATATTTTTATTCTAGATTACTTTTTCTATTATATTTATATCTATGAAATATTTTTATTCTACATTTCTTATTCTATCCTCTCTAATTCTATCAAATATTTTTGTATAGCATTCCTTATTCTATCATATTTAATTGTATCAAATATTTTTATTCTACTTTTGTTATTCTCTCCTATGTAATCTTTTCAAATGTTTTTATTATACATTTCATATTTTATTCTACCTAATTTTATCAAATATTTTTATTCTACATTTCTTATTCTATCCTATATAATTCTGTCAAATATCTTTATTCTACATTTCTCATTTTATCCTATCTAATTCTATCAAATATTTTTATTCTACATTCCTGATTCTATCCTATCTAATTCTATAAAATATTTTTATTCTGCATCTTTTATTCTCTCCTATCTATGTCTGTCAAATATTTTTCTACATTCCTTTTTCTATCCTATCTAATTCTATCAAATATTTTTATTCTACATTTCTTATTCTATCCTATCTAATTCTATCAAATATTTTTATTCTACTTTTCTTTTTTTATCCTATCTAATATTTATTATTCTCCATTTCTTATTCTATCCTATCTAATTCTATCAAATATTTTTTTCTACATTTCTTTTCTATCCTATTTAATTCTATCAAATATTTTTATTCTATCTTTCTTATTCTATTATATCTAATTGTATCAAATATTTTTATTTTACATTTCTTATTCTATCGTATCTATTTTTATCAGATATTTTTATTTTACATTTTTTATTCTCTCCTTTATAATCCTATCACATATTTTTTATTGTACATTTTTTATACTATCCTATTTAATTCTATCAAATCTTTTTATTCTACATTTATTATTCTATACTATTTAATTCTATCAAATATTTTTTATTCTATATTTCATGCTCTATTCTTTTTAATTCTTTCAAATAATTTTATTCTACATTTCTTATTCTATCTTATCTAATTCTATCAAATATTTTTTATTCTCCATTTCTTTTTCTATCCTATCTAATTCTATCAAATATTTTTATTTTACATTTCTTATTCTATTGTAATCTAATTCTGTTAAGCATTTTTATATTATTCTGCATTTGTTATTCTATCATATTTAATTCTGTCAAATATTTTATTCTATATTTGTTTGTATCTAATTCTGTTAATATTTTTATATTATACTACATTTTTTATTATCTCATTCTATGAAATATTTTCTTATATTATTCTGTTGTACATTTGGTATTTTATTATATTTGATTCCATCAAATATTTTCTGTATCATTTTTCATTTTTTTTTATTGTATCTAACCTAATTTTTTAAATGTTTTTTCTAAATTAGTCTATATATTTTATCTTGTAATATCTATTTCTATCAATTATTTTTATATCATTCTATATTTTTTTCATATCTAATTCTATCACATATTGTTCCTATCTTATTTTATATTTTATTCTACAGTATCTAATTTTATCATATATTTTACATATTATTTTTTTTTATTTATTTTTTATTCGTTATTATTTTTATTTACCGTTTTTTACTATTATTTTATTTTTCATTTATTTTTATTATTTCATTTATTTATTATAATTTTATTATTATTTATTATTTTATTTATTTACTTTTATTTATTATTTTATATATTATTTTATGTATTATGCTACATTTATTATTTTATCATATTTAATTCCATAAAGTATTTTTTTGCATTTTTTTTTCTATTGCATATGATTTTATAATATATTTTATGCTATATTACCTGACATTTTTGTTTTATTACATATGATTCTATGATATATTTCTATTTTTACTTATATATATTTTCTTTATATTTTTTTTGTTTGTGTACATTTATATTGAAAATTGTTCAATATTATACATGCATATGCACTGATATATATCTTTGCTTTTCATTTTTAGGATGAAAGAAATTAAAATGGACACAATACAATTTAAAATGACATAAACATCCATGTAAAAATATTTACAAAACTAAAAAAAGATATTTAAGTTGTAATTAAACTCAAACTCACCAAATAAAAAAGTAAAAATTTAAAAAGTTAATATTTAAACAGAAATTAGCAAATTAAATAATAAAATAAACTTAAGCCTTAAAAAATAATAATTAGAAATAATTAAAATAGATAATAATTAAAAAGCAAGGAAAGACATACATATAAATTACAAAAACTTAAATAGGTAATAAAAGATAAGAAATCAAAAATGGATACTAAACTTTTTCTTTTGCCTTTTATTATCTTTAATTTTTTTACACTGAAGAAGCAAGCTCAAGGTAGTGAAATTGGGCTCAACCGTGGCTCAAAATCACAATTACACACACATTTAAGTCCTCACTCAAAATCTAAGCTCCACTCAGAAATAAAAACATATATAGAATCTAAATTAAACTCTAGGTATGAATCATCTACAAAGCAAATCCCTAGGTGGGATATTGCTATGATGTCAGACACAAAACTTGATTCAAATGCAGAATATAAGGCAGGCTCAAAACATCACTCAGAATTAAAAACTCATTTTGGCCATAAATCAGATTCAAAACATTCTTTGTATTTGAAGCCAAAAAGTTCTCTTTCAAAACATAAATCAGACCTAAAATTTAAGTCTAATTCAAAATCCAAACTTGACTTAGAGTCAAAACTCACAAAACTGAATATAAAAGCAGAGACTGGTTCAAACAAAGGATCAATGAATCTGAAATCTGAGTCCAAATCAAATGCTAAAACAAAACCACGCTCAAAATCACAGGTTAGATGGCGTCGACGTTTACGTGCTTGTGATCGTTTGTTTGATTCTATAAACCGCATTGTTGATGCACGTCTTCGTCAGGCTGGCTTAAACCTGGACTACACAACTCCTAATTTGGACCACAGCACCATGATTCCATCAAAGGTTACACCAACTCCTCCTTTAAGAAAAGTTCAAAATCTCGTTCAAGAAGTTCAGGAAGCTCAACAAGTTTTGAGTATAACTCAAAAGGAATTGTTAACAACACTCAAATCTCAATCACATAGACTTGGTCGAGTAGAGCATGATTTAGCTGCACTTGACTCAGTGGTCCAGAACCTAAGCAGAGTTGCTGAACACCTTCATCATATGTTGGGTGATGTTGATAGTGTTGGAATGGGAACCACTCAATTGGAATTGGGTGTTAGCCCCATACCTGTTACAACAGAACCAAGTGTACTGCCTCAAGGTAAGTATGATTATGGAATAATAGAATAAAAAACAAAAAAGTTTTAAAATACTAACAAATTAAAGAGAATACAAAATTATATTTATATCTATTTTTCTGTCTCTGTCTATATCACTGTCTATCTTTATAATTGAAAAATCAAATAAATAAAAATATATCTTTATAAAATATATATATATATATATATATATATATAGTAAAGTAATGAAGTATTTGGTAATCTGTGTAGATAATTCTAAAGAGGATGTGATCCAAAGATCAATGTAACACCAGAACAAATATTAATTAAATAATATATATATATATATATATATATATATATATATATATATATAATACTATATAGCTATTTAAATTTCTTTTATTTCATTTCCCAAGTACTTTCAAAATACTTGGGAAATGAAAATAAAAAAATTTATAGCACATTCTCTCATCCTTTAACATCAATTCATAGAAGATTATTCGTGAGTATGAATGGAATTTATTAAATATTAGCAGACATAATGTCTGTAATTTATTCAATCAGACATGTCTAAAGAGAATTTGTTGCCTAAATACACAAACGTATATATATATATCTATATATATATATATCTATATCTATCTATATATATATATATATATATATATATATATATATATATATATATATATATATATATATAAATAATTACATAAATGAAACTCAATTGTACCCCATTTATATGCCCATTTTTGCTCGTTGGGATAAATTCCCTAGAGCTTGTCAATAATAAAACATTTGATAAAAAAAACGAAGGATGATTCATTTTTTTATCAAATATTTTAGTATTGACAAGCTCCAGGAATTTATCCCAAGGAGCAAAATGGCCATATAAATGAGGAACAATTGAGTTTCATTTTTATGTAATTCATTTCTATGCTCTATAATAATGAATATATTGAGCTCTCTTTCAAGGATCAGTTTTAATATATTATTAGAATTCACTTGGATTTCTTACCCATGGATTTTTACCTATATATATATATATATATATATATATATATATATATATATGGGTAAAATATGCATACTTTGAGTAAAAATGCAGAACAAAAACTTACTACTAAAATAAAATGCTGAAAACACACACACAAGAAATAATGTATGATTAAAAATAAAATGTCCATTGATTCCTTAGAAATATATATAAATTGTAGTGTAATTGTCCATGGTTAAGTGTAATTGACAAAAGATGCTCAACAAACAGAACTGATAAAGTTACCAATAATCAATAAGAAAAGAAAAAAAAAAGAACAGGACAAAAATAATACTAAGCAAACAATATATGTGAGACAAATGTTGGCAGAGCAAATATAATAAGGCAAAAAGTTCACAACGTTAGAATGTTGTTAATGCACAAAAGGAATACAGTCAAATGATTGTAACATTCTGATTTCAAGACAAGAAAGAACAAAAATATGGCAGATGAAACAAAGAAGTGGTTCATTTTATTGGTTAGGTAGGAATACCAACATGAATGACTTGTCTATAAATTTGGGGAGGGGAGTGTTTTTGCAATCATTCCTTTATGATTAGAACCAACACTAAGAAAAATCCCTAATTCAAATGGAGAAGGCAACCGGTAACCAGTCCACTGTATTTCCCAAGAAGGTATGCCAATTCACAAATAAATAAATGAAATCAGTGTAGAACCATGATAGCTTACATTCTTAAGGGATATGTCATTTTAAAAACAACAGCTACTTGAAATTCAGCCTACTCTGTTCATTTTGCACTAATACTCTCAGGAAAGGCATAACTCCGTCATCTCCCTCTCCATGGATTAAATAGTAGAGTAGACTAGGATCTCTAGCCTTAGATTTTGGGATAAAGAATTCTCAAACTGTATATGTATTTACTTAAACAAGATTTTCTATTGCCAGGCATTCAAAGATTGTCCATTATGTACTAGTTATCAATTTAGAATTAACCAGCATTTCTTATAGAAGACAGTTTTCATTTGTGAAATGGAAGTTTTAAGAAAAGGAAAATCCCGAATTCAAAAGCATGCAGGAGGCAACTGTTAGAAATTTATGCACCAAGTTACATAGCAAACATAGACATAGTTTGTTTTGTGTGAATGCAAGTATTCAACTTGAAGGTTATGGTTAGTTGTTATCTCCCTCACCTATACACACAAATAGCCTCCTAACCTAAATCTCTACCTTGAGTGGCCTCTGGGCCTTGTAAATATTCACTAATCTGCTAGAGGTACGTGTGTGATGCATGATGGTTATCAGCGCAGAAAACGGAATTCAGCCTACTCTGTTGCATTCATTTTGCACTAATACTCTCAGGAAACGCATAAATCCATCATCTCCCTCTCCATGGATTAAATAGTAGAGTAGACTAGGATCTCTAGCCTTAGATTTTGGGATAAAGGATTCTCAAACTGTATATGTATTTGCTTAAACAAGATTTTCTATTGCCAGGCATTCAAAGATTGTCCATTATGTACTGGTTATCAAGTTAGAATTAACCAGCATTTATTATAGAAGATACTTTTCATAAACACATTTGTGAAATGGATGTTTTTAAAAATAAATCATTATAAAATGCAAATAAACTACTGTAAGTAAAATTACATTAGTCTTTTTTAAAACTAGTAAAGGTTGAGAATCTTTTATCAGAAATTCTTGAGACTGGAAGTGCTTTGGTTTTCAGATTTTTTCAGATTTTGAAATACCGGCTATTTAATTTGCATATAGCATGTTGAGAATGAAACCCAAGCATAAACACAAAATATCCTTTTACATTTTATAACACAGCTTATGTATATATTCTGAAGGTAGTCTTATATAAATAACATATACCCTGAAAGTAGTTTTATATAAAATTTAATTAATTTTGTGTACCTATAGATACAGGTAATTATGCTAATCATCTAATGTTTACACAGATTTTTAATTGGTGAAATTAAGATTTCACATAAAAATAATGTTTTGTACTTTCTGTGCATGTACAAAAGAATATGATCATTATATTTTTGCTGTAACACTCTCATTTGCATATGTTTGTATTACTGTCTCTGTTAATATATTTGTTTAACTCAATTCTTTTCTTTGTGTCTTTATTTCTGGCCCCTAACAAGGCCACAACACATACAATAGTCAAAACATTGTAAATATGGGAATAAAGACAGTAGTCCAAACAATGTAAATAGTGTAAACAGCTATTTGATTTGTATATAGCATCTATAAAATGAGGCAGTTTAGGTTCCATGACCCACCCAAGTATAAACATTATATCCCTTTACATTTTATAACACAGCTTATTTTTACAGTTCCACAAGGCTGAAGGTAGTTTTATATAAAATTTTAATAAATTTTGTGTAGATTCAGGTAATGATGCTAATCATGTAATGCTCACACAGATTTTTAATTGGTGAAATTAAGATTTCACATAAAAATAATGTTTTGTACTTTCTGTATGTGTACAAAAAGTATATGATCACTACTTACAAAAAATATATAAATGCAGGACTTTTTGACATTTTGAATAATATCTTTATTGAGCATGAAATACCTGGTAAATAATCCACAAATTAAGGTTTTGCTGTGATAATCACTAACAAAAAACTGGCACCAACATAGACTACATAGCTAGGCTGGAAAGCCCCCATCCAGGGAAGATGAGGTCACTTACAGCAGCTGCACATCACCTAGGAAGCTTCCCAGTGCTTTCTGAAATTTTCCATTTGTGGCAAGTCATATTGGCACCTGAAAAACTTTTTTTTTATTTTAGAGATTTTCAGATTTTTGGAATTTCATATAAAGAATATTCAAACTGTATAAACTTCAAAAGTAAATGGTAACAATTTGTCAATAACTACTAGTTTCTTTTTAATTTTATATATAATAATCTATTGCAAATCATATTTTGCAGGATGTCATTTAATTATATCATTAACTCCATGACATATTTATGAAAAGACATTGTTAGTAATATTAACCATTTCCTTATAAGGAAACATTTATCATTGATTGACTGGGAAGCCACTGCTACATTTGGTTAAAATTTATAAAATCTTTCTATTAAAACAATTTTTCAGAAAAATAGATTTCCCAAGTTCAGTAACAGTTATCACTTTTTTTCCAGTATTGATGGAGTTTCCTTCCTAGCCTTTTGTTTGAAGTAGTGTGGAATATCAACATCTTCATTATGTCATTATTTTCTCTTCAAATTACATGTGATATCCATTTTCCTTACACAGAAGCTGCTAGTGGCCCACTAGCAGCTTGCTGGTGGCAGTGCTAGTGGTCCTCTGGTGGCAGCCTCTTGCTGTCCACTAGTGGTAACATCACTGAGAGGAACATGTTGGCAGTCCAACAGCGGGCCAACAGCAGTAAACGCTAGTGGCATGCCACTCTGTAGCAGATTGCATGTAGGGAGTTGTTGCTGCTACAAATGTCCTCAGGTGATGTGATTTCTGTTATCTGGTACAGTTATTTGTTAAGGGATTCAGTAACACCAGATCACATGATTCAAATAAGGATGGTCCTTGCTAAGACCTACAGGCTTCATTTTCTCAAAGCTTTTTTTTTTAATCATTGATCTGAGAAAGTGGTTGTACACGGCTGGTATTCTAGATATTTCTGATTGAGCCTGAACATAGCACAACAGGACTATTCAAGAACATTACTCAAGTTTTTATGTTGATATACATTTGCTACACATATATAATTAAGTATAATTAAAAATGACAGACAAGGTACTATAATTAAGCTTTTTATTTATTTTTTTTTTGTGTTTGAACAGGTGTTTCCTTGTTTGAACACAAGAAAAATTAGATAAAAAAGCTTAATCATAGTACCTTGTCATTGTTTTTAATGAAACATGCATAAATGAAGGATTGCTGCCTAAATACAGAATTAAGTATAAGCATATTAATAATTATAAGAGTTAATATGTATTATTGAACTATAAAGTTATAACATATAATTATAAGATTATAATATTATATAATATTATATAATTATTTTATATTATAATATTATATAATTTCTCTACATATGATTATAAGAGTTAATATGTATTACTGAACTATAAAGTTATAACATATAATTATACTATATATGATTGGAGAAATTATAAGAGTTTTAGTGATTTGTTGCACTTTATCCATTGCAGAATTACAATTGATCAAGTTCTCAGGAGGATTAAGAAAAAGGTGATCATTCATTGTTTCTAACATATAAAAATTCTTGCCAGAATTCATGTTAATTAAAATATTAATGGCATAATGAAACATAATTAACTCATGTCCTCCAGGTGTCAGTTTTAACTGACACCTTCTTTATCCCAAATATCTAAACTATAATTTTGAAAAGAGAAAATTTTACTGAAATATGTCAGAAAATTTATAAATTTTTACCTGAAATAAGAAAGAACGAATAAGTAAAATGGTTGCAATTTATGAAAAATAAAATGGTGCCAGTTTAAACTGGCAGCTTCTTTTTCACATATATCTAAAATATATTTACAAACAGATGAAATGTCATAAATATAGTAATAAAGATGAGGACAATAGTCAAACACTGCAAATAGTTACAATACCTCATTTCAGAAATATAGACAAATCTAAAATATACTTATAAATGAGAATTTATGAAAGTGCAAATTTCACTGAAATATGTCGGAAATTTTTCAAGTTTGTATCTGAAATAAAAAAAAGTACAAACTATGTAAAATGGTAACAATATATGGAAAAAAAGAAAGTGACAGTTTAAACCAGTTTCTTAACCTTTTTAAACAATGACACACCTAAGAGCAAATAAAAATATCACAGCACCCTTACAAAAATTTTAAAGCATTTAAATGTTATGAAACAAAACCATAGATTTTTTTAAAAATAGACATAAAAATATGAACATACTTTATTTAAATGTTTCTACTCAACTATTTGTGGAGTTGATTTAGTATGAAACTTGTGCCTGGTGTTTTTTGGTCAAATGTGTGATAAGCAAACGTTCATTTCTTCTTCAGTTGAGTGTAGTCTTTCTTGCTTGTTATTTTTTTATGTTATTTAGGGTTGATAAGCCAAATTCTCATAAATAAGAAATATAAAATTGCAATAAAACTGATAAAGCCTTTTTAGCTAATGTGAAATAAAAAGTTTAGTACTTATTCATTTATTCAAATACTAACACTGTATCATTTCTACTTACACACACACACACACACAGACACACACACACACACACAGATATATATATATATATATATATATACAATAAACGTGCAATCAATTTACAAATACATGAATTATTCACACAAAAACTAATGCAAAGGTTAATGATTTAAATGGCGAGACATCCATCATCACAAAAAATTCAAATAATATACAAAAACCTCCGTATCCGTTATGAATGAAATGATCCTTGTTTATATAAATTTCTGCCGTATTAGTTCTTATTTTACTACAAGCTTTTGTCTGTTCCTACAGACATCTTCAGGTATAGAATAGATGTCGTTCTTGTTTTTTCTCTTAGTAATAAGAGGACAACGAAAATATATGTATTGTTGTATCCGAAAATGCTATTGAAAATGAGTTATTGTTTTTGAACGCGCAAAAGCAACGCTGAGTTTGATTTTAAATTTTTAAAGGTTGTGCGTTCATATAAGATATGGTGATGAACAAATTTTTACTGGTAAATTTGACAGAAAAATTTACCAGTAAAAAATTTGTTCATTGTAATATGAAGATGTCTGTAGGAACAGACAAAAGCTTGTAGTAAAATAAGAACTAATACGGCAGAAATTTATATAAACAAGGATCATTTCATTCATAACGGATACGGAGGTTTTGTATATTATTTGAATTGTTTACATGATGGATGTCTCGCATTTTAAATCATTAATCTTTGCATTAGTTTTTGTGTGAATAATTCATGTATATATATATATATATATATATATATATTTATATATATATACATATGCTGTAACAATATTTCATGGCACCCTTGTGTAGCACACTAGTGTGCCATGACACAACAGTTGAGAATCACTGGTTTAAACTAATACAAAGGACATATAGGTTAATAAATGTATTTTTGATTTTAAAAAATTTGAATAATAAAGATTTTCCTCCAAAATCTAAAAAGCAAAAAAATATAAAAATAAAATTGTATAACTATTTGTAATTTCAAGAAAAGGGATAATAATGAATATTTTTAGGTCTGTCTTTACAAATCTAAAATAAGATATTAATTACTCTTATTTGAACGGAATCAAAATAAATGCTTGAATTTCTTGAAAATATGAATCACAATTATAATTACTAAACATGAGGCTCTTTGTAAGACAGTAACAAAAAGTAAACAGTGCATAAGGTTCAACCAAAGAGTCTTGTTGACATTTTCATGGTGTGACCTTTTCACAGTAACTTGTAATTCACCCACCTCAACCACAAAAATGTAACCTCCAACCCCTGACCTTCAACCATAACCATTTGGACAAAATATTTTCTCACAATACATCCTGTGTAGGCAGGTCATCCGAATTCTATATCCTATTTAGAGAAATCTTCATCTTTTTTCTTTATTACATTTTAATAAAAATTTGATGCTACATTGTGATTAAAATTAATAATTGATAAATTGATAGAAATTTATTACATTTATGCAAAATTAAATGTTTTTCTCTCTCACTTTATATATCCCTCTCATTCTCTTTATCTGTCTATCTCAGTCTGTTCATATCTATCTATCTATCTATCTATCTATCTATCTATCTATTTCATTTTGTTCATTATCTATCTATCTATCTATCTATCTATCTATCTATCTATCTATCTATCTATCTATTTCATTTTGTTCATTATCTATCTATCTATCTATCTATCTATCTATCTGTTATATGCCATGTGTGATAAATGCTTAGGCGATCATGTATCTTTCAATACATGACTGACAAGGCAGATTTTTTCCCACAGTAGTTTGCCATTTCTTTCTGCGGTAGACCAGTTGCCATCCAAGGCTACAGAACCCCATCTGTACCTGGAGGGAGAAGGAGAGGATTCATACCTTTCCCAAGGGTATTAGCACATAAGAGAATGTAATGGATTTGACTGGAATTCAAACTTGGCTCTCCGATTCCTCAATCTGAGCCACTATTCATTACTCCACTGTGCCTCCCACAACTAGTTGTACTACCATATATATATATATATATATATATATATATATATCATTCTGTTTATATCTATCTCCCTCTCTCTTTCTCTCTTTCTATATATATATATATATATATATATATATATATGTTTGGTGGCCTGATGATATATATATATATATATATATATATATATCATAAATATGTGAAAGAACAGCATTCAAAACATTAATTTAAAAACAGTGCTCAATACACAAAGTGGAGGCTGTAAATATTTATTCATCTTATGCAGTGTTACATTAGAAGATGCACACTATATATATATATATATATATATATATATATATATATATATATATATATTTTCAGTTTGTTCACATCTATCTATCTGTATGTGTGTGTGTCTATGTGTGTGGTTAATAATTTTGTAATTTTTTATCATTCATCTTCTACATACAGTATATCTAATGAAGAAAAATGTCTCTTAATTCAGTTGGCAGTGCTTTTTATCAGTTAAATTTTACTTTTATCAAGCAGGCTTTTTCTAAACCACAAGTCCCTAAAGTGTTTGATATCATACCCTAGGTGTCAATGGGACTATGCAATGGCTGTGTCAACAGGGTGACAATAAATACTTGATTTGGAAATAGAAAATGCTTATGCAACCTGACTTATGAGATGAACTCATTGATGTATGTCAATTTTAAAGCTAAATAATTGTTCAAAAGTAAAAGTATCAGTCACTATTGGAGTAATGTAAATACTACTACTAAATACTCCAAGCTTAGTGTTGCAATTACACCATTTTTACTTTTCATAGATGACTGTAGCTGGTTTTAAACACAAATGAGACTGTAATTAAGCAGAGTAACAGACTAAACCTGCAAAAGTGTGATGACTTACAAGTAAAAATAATTGAACCTTGCTACTGCTTATCAAACATATCCTTCCCATTAATGATATTAACCAGTTCAATAAAAAGAGATATTAATTTATTTTTAATGTGTTTATTAATATTACTGATAATATTTATGAAATTTTCTTTTTCTTCTTCTTCTTCTTCTTCTTCTTCTTCTTCTTCTTCTTATTATTATTATTATTATTATTATTATTATTATTATTATTTCCTTTGGTTTCTGGTGTGTACTCATTTCTTTCCGGGTCCCAACCAGAGACCTAAGGTTAGAAATGGTATTGTGACATTTTCCACTGAACGATGTTGAAAAAAAATCTCACATATTTTACATAAATAAAGCTCTTTGTAAGATGTGGGCTTATTATTATTGTTGTTGTATCCTTATAGAAGGTTACAAACAGACAAAGGTGGTACTTGAGTGAAAGGAACAGCAACACAGGCGTAGATGAAAGAAAGAGAGGTTTATTGTAAAAGAGAATATGCTGCTGAAAGACAGGGAATCGGTTAGCAAGCTAGTAATTCTCAAAGCAAGGATATCTACCAACCGCCCATCACAGTCAGATGTGGCACAAGGTCAAATTTAATGTGGGGTATCTGAGCCCATAGGCTCAGCCAAAAAATTCCCCTTATAAAACAAGGTCAAGTAGCTATTTCCCAAGATGAGACTTTGCCCTTTAAGATAGCCTTGTCTGGGGATTCTCTCTGCCCAGAGGCAGAGAGTTTGACCAGCACAGCTGGAGATGAATCTCCAACTCTAGACTAATTTCCGAAGCAAGTCCCAGGTATATCCTGTGCTTATTATATATGCCTACTTATATAGTCAGTCCATGTAGGCGATAGGAAGTGTGGGACATTCCATTACAACAGTTCTTCTTATTATTATTATTGTGTTTTGTCTTTGCTTTTTGCCTCCAAGCCTCAACTGGATTTAGCATTATTATTATTAAGTTGTTGTCACACATTGACATAAGTTAATGAAAATTCTGTTCTTAAGCTATAGTGTCAACATGACTACTCATAACTCTAAGAACTTTTTGGAGAATTCTAGCAGATTCTGGAGGACTACAATCTTGGTCTCAATTCTAATTCTCCTTAAGTGCTTTTTTTAGTTTTCTGGCTAGTGTTCAAGACACACCCATTACTACTGGGATTAGTTTTACATTCATATTTGATAGCTTCTTCAGCTCCTTAGTCAAATCCTGGTATTTTTCTATCTTTCCAATTTCTTTGGAGTCTCTCTTGTACCATATAGAACAGCAAAGGCAATAATTTGACACTTGCTATTCTCCTTATCTATAACAATAAGGTCAGGTTTTTGTTATTCAATGACTTTATCTATCTGGACTAAGAATTTCCATAATATTTTTGTTGTTATTATCACATTTCAGCCACTGTATCCTCCAGCCTTCATCATGCGTATATTGATCTAGATAACCTACATGGGTGTTAAGTTCAAATTCCCTGTTGGTTACCCAAATTGACATAAAACCTGATGAAGGCCGGAGGGTATAACAGCCAAAACTTTGAAAACAACAACAAAGATAAGGACATTAGTCTGCATATAAATAGTGCAAATAATAATTAAATAATAATTAAATTTACTAATTTTTCATGTTTAAGCAATTTAGTACAATTTTAAGAAAATCTAATTAAACATATTATTTTGATTTATTTAGATAATTATATAAAATATTTTTGACTCAATTCAACTAATTTGTAGTACTGTGAAATATCGGATGACAACAGTAATTACTATGAACACTAGAAAAACAAGTTGATGACTAGCATTGCCAGGCCTAAAATTATAGAATTCTAAAAAAAAAATAATATTTTTTAAATTATTTACTTTATATACACTTCAAAAACAACAATTTTTGTAAGTCAAGATTAGATTTATGCTACATTTTCTTTAAATATAAACACACTGAGATTTTTTTGTGCAAAGCAGATGTTAAGTTATTTTATACAAACATAATGAATTAAAAAAAATTGTCAACAGAAATATTACTTAAATATGGCAATTTTTTAAATTTGAATTAAAAAAATAAATAACAGATGAAATATTTATTTGTTAATTTAATAATCTATAAAAAAGCTGATAAATAAATTCACTATATGGTCTGTTTTTTCTGCTGATGTAAGGATGGAGGACACAGACAAAATTTAATAAATTCACTATATAGGCTGTTTTTTCTTTACTGATGTATAATGGGGATATAAACAAAATTTAATAAATTCACTATATGGGGTGTTTTTTTCTACTGATGTAAGATGGTGATATAAACAAAATTTAATATGTTCACTATATGGGCTGTTTTTTTTTTCTACTGATGTAAGATGGTAATATAAACAAAATTTAATAAATTCACTATATAGGCTTTTTTCTTGTTACTGATGTAAGATAGGGGTATAAACAAGATTTAATAATATTTATTATATGGCCATTTTTCTACTGATGTAAAGTGACAGACAGACAAAATTTACAAGAATTTATAAAATATTATATTTTTCTTTCATTTTAATTTCCTATTCTTGAATATTTATTTCTTTTCTTCATTTGATCGTTGCTTTATTTCTAATTCTTATCCTATTCATTATTAATTCTTTTATCCAACTTTTATTTCTGCTTTCAGACTGTGATGAAATTTATCAAAGAAGTGGCTTGAAATTGAAAGGTGATTTTTTCCTGACAATTTGGCCTGAAAAAGCTCCACACAAGTTTAAAGTCAGATGTCGTGTATTTAATAACACAGGTAAGTACAAAAACATAATGAAAATTAGGAAACTAAACAAGATCATATGTATTTACAATTTTATTTTCAAATAAGTAAAATAATATAATATGTGCATATGTGTATATAGGGGGATTGCTGAATTACATAATGCATAGTGAAATTGAAAATTTATAAAAAATTTGGCAAAACAAAAGTAACCTGTTTTTTGAAAATGGCAGTTGGAAAGTTGTGCAATGTTTAAACAAAAAAAAATGGTGTTTCAAAAGGATGTTTTTTTCCTTTGACACTGCTATTATTTTAACTACCTTCACTCCTCAGAAAACTGTTTATTGTTTTAAAAAGCAATGATTAGAATTGTAATAAAACCTAAACACATGAGGAAAGTGAATTTATATATATCTTTTTGTTCTTGAGAATTTAAGACAAAAATATTAAACATTGTGTTGTGTATGATACACCTAATTTACATAAGTGGAGTACTGACCATATAAATATGGGTTGGTACCGGAAGACGACGGAAGATTAAGAGATCGAATCCAGAGACTCTGCCCGACTGCGACTTAGTCAACCCATTCTGCAGGAACAGTCTTCCCAAGAATATACCAAAACTACCTGTAAATATTGTGTACCTTTTTTCATTGTTTCAATACATTTTGTGTTGTATTATTATTATTCCATGCTTATTCAAGCTTCAACACATTGTTTATTTATTAGATTGTTTATTTACAAGAATAATTTTATATTTACAACATTCCAAATACTAATACAATTGTATTAAGGCAAAGGCAGTGCAATATTTATTGTTTATGAATTTATAAAGAAATAAATATGTAACCAATTTTTTATTTACAAACTTATAAATGTTTACTAAATTATTAAAATATGTAAACCAACTATAAGAAAATCTTTATTATTTAGCATTTTATAAAGTTTCAATCAATTTGCAATTAGCTGATATTTTACCAATCATTCCAATAAACATAACCATATTTGAATAGATGCTATGTTTATTTTAAACAGTACTTTATTTTATCTACCACTCTGATCATTCTTATTAAAGAAAACGTACCCTCCAACATTCAGGCCAGTAGATGAAGTAAAATACTGTTTAAAATAAATGGAGCATCTACTACATATATATAAAAAAAGCCTTTTGATTGGAACTTGGAAGAGGAAACTGTCTAGAAGTTGTTGATTGTTGTGCTAGTACAAAGTCATAACCAAGGTCGTGAGTGTTCAAACTGGTGATCATGCCAGATTATACACTCTTCTCTCCAGAAACTGTAATTAAGGTCAATATAATTATTGGTATAAACCAAAATTGGGCTCTGTAGCTGTTGAACAATATGCATGGTCAAGCATCAACTTCATAGATAGGGGTGCTCAGAAAATGTAACTAAGGCCAGCACAGCACAGTTTCAGTATAAACCACAGTTTGGCTCCATTGATAATGAACACACATGAATCTTCCTGAGCAGTTATTTACAATAGGGATTAGCCAATCACTTTAGCAGATGAATGTGACTGGTAAACAATACTAGACAATTTTTTGCCAGAATCTATCTTACACATTTATAAATCTATCATTTCTCCATGCATTGAATATTGCTGCCACATTTGGTCTGGTGCTTCTGCTATGTATTTAGAGATTCTTGATAAAATCTGCAATGTTATCAATCCTGACCTGGCATTTTGTCTTTTGTCACCTTTTCATCACTATAACATAGCTTTCCTGTGGCTTTTCTATAAATATTTTGATGCTAATTCTTTTGATGAGCTTTCCTCATTGGTACCTCAAATTTACAAATTTAAGTGCAGTACTTGATTGGCAGCTAGGTATCATCATTTTACACTTGAAATTGCTAGATGTAACAGTAAGTTCTATGCTAATAGCTTTTTCTTTCACATCTCTCCCTTGAATTCTCTTTTGTTTTTTTTTCCTTTCCAGTCAACTTTGACCTTCAAAAATTTAAATGCAATGTCAATTGTTATATTCTCTCTATTCTTTTATTGACTTCTCTCCTTAATAAAGATTTTTCTCTAATTCTTTCACACTCATTAACCCCTTGTATCTTAGTGGCTTTATCACCTTGTTTGGGGTGAAATGATTAAATAAAAATATATGCATACGTATATATATATATATATATATATATATATATATATATATATATATATATATATATTTCAATTTAAAAAAACAGACCACGTTAAGGCTCCATTTGTAATAATTTATTTCACCAGAGAATTTTATTTTTTGCTTGATCTTTAATTGTTTTATGGGTTCCTTCTAAAGCCTTCTCATTCTCTTTCACTCCCAATATCCCCTTGTGTCTTAGTGACATTAACCATTTGCTTGGGGTGAATTGATTTAAAATAAAGAAAATCATTTATTGCAAATTAAAATAATTGTAAATTTTATTAAGCTGAAATATAATGAAATGAGAGACTTTTTATTTAATAAAGTATGAAATTTTAGTCTTAATATGACTTTATTACAAATTTGTTTTACCCTGTCTTTTATTTATTGTCAGATATTTACATTTATATAAATCAAAATTGCAGCATGGGTTCTTGTACAGAGAAGAAAAGATGGCAGTGTCAATTTCTTTCGAAACTGGGAGGATTACAAAAAGGGATTTGGAAATCTTGATGGTGAATTTTGGATTGGAAATGATAATCTGCATTATTTAACCAATCAGGGTAAGTGATATCAGTTTTACTATATCGATAAATGTTGTGTGTGTCTATGTGACTGCATGTTTATGTGATAATGTAATATTTGTCATCATCCTGATTTATGTCCCATGTCCCTTCACAACTTGGATGATCATAGCTCTCCATAATTTCTTGTCCTTTGTAGCACTTTCTAATGTTTGTCTATTTTACTATCCTTCCAACTCCCTTTCCTGCTATCCATTTACACAAGTTCATTAGGGAAGTTATTCACTGATTTTCTCTGTTTCTCTTATCTACTATTGAGGAGTTATAACTCCAAGTAAATAACTATATTATATTAAATAATTATAAACCATCTATCATTTATATGTACAAAGAAATACTTTTAAAAATGTGAAACAGCAAGATGTGGAAACAATAAAATGAGTATTATTTATTATCTGGTTGTCATGTTATTTTATTTTCTTTCTTTGAAGAGACTTTATTTTATCTTTCTTTTCTTTTTTAGACTATATCTTATGTCTTTTTTTTTTTTTTAGAGCTAACTATATCTTATGTCTTTTTTTTTTAGAGGTAACTATATCTTATGTCTTTTTTTTAGAGGTAACTATATCTTATGTCTTTTTTTTTAGAGGTAACTATATCTTACGTCTTTTTTTTAGAGGTAACTATATCTTACATCTTTTTTTTAGAGGTAACAATATCTTACGTCTTTTTTTTAGAGGTAACTATATCTTATGTCTTTTTTTTAGAGGTAACTAAATCTTACGTCTTTTTTTTTTAGAGGTAACTATATCTTATGTCTTTTTTTTTTTAGAGGTAACTATATCTTATGTCTTTTTTTTTTTTAGAGGTAACTATATCTTATGTCTTTTTTTTTTTTAGAGGTAACTATATCTTATGTCTTTTTTTTTTTAGAGGTAACTATATCTTATGTCTTTTTTTTTTTAGAGGTAACTATATCTTATGTCTTTTTTTTAGAGGTAACTATATCTTATGTCTTTTTTTTTTAGAGGTAACTATATCTTATGTCTTTTTTTTTAGAGGTAACTATATCTTACATCTTTTTTTTAGAGGTAACTATATCTTACGTCTTTTTTTTAGAGGTAACTATATCTTATGTCTTTTTTTTTTTTTTGGTAACTATATCTTACGTCTTTTTTTTTAGAGGTAACTATATCTTATGTCTTTTTTTTTTTTTTAGAGGTAACTATATCTTTTTTTTTTTTTTTTTTTTAGAGTAACTAAGAGGTAACTATATCTTATGTCTTTTTTTTTTTTTTTTAGGTAACTATATCTTATGTCTTTTTTTTTTTTTAGAGGTAACTATATCTTATGTCTTTTTTTTTAGAGGTAACTATATGTCTTTTTTTATGTCTTTTTTTTTTCTTTTTTTTAGGTAACTATATATCTTTTTTTTTTTCTTAGAGGTAACTATATCTTATGTCTTTTTTTTAGAGGTAACTATATCTTATGTCTTTTTTTTTTAGAGGTAACTATATCTTTTTTTAGAGTATGTCTTTTTTTTTAGAGGTAACTATATCTTTTTTTTTATGTCTTTTTTTTTTTTAGGTAACTATATCTTATGTCTTTTTTTTTTAGAGGTAACTTTTTATGTTTTTTTTTTTTAGAGGTAACTATATCTTATGTCTTTTTTTTTTTTAGAGGTAACTATATCTTTTTTGTCTTTTTTTTTTAGAGGTAACTATATCTTATGTCTTTTTTTTTTTAGAGGTAACTATATCTTATGTCTTTTTTTTTATTAGAGGTAACTATATCTTATGTCTTTTTTTTAGAGGTAACTATATCTTATGTCTTTTTTTTTTTAGAGGTAACTATATCTTATGTCTTTTTTTAGAGGTAACTATATCTTATGGCTTTTTTTTTAGAGGTAACTATATTTTATGTCTTTTTTTTAGAGGTAACTATATCTTATGTCTTTTTTTTTTAGAGGTAACTATATCTTATGTCTTTTTTTAGAGGTAACTATATCTAATGTCTTTTTTTTTAGTTTTAGGTAACTATATCTTATGTCTTTTTTTTTTTTAGAGGTAACTATATCTTATGTCTTTTTTTTTTTTAGAGGTAACTATATCTTATGTCTTTTTTTTTTTTTTTCTTTTTAGGTAACTATATCTTATGTTTTTTTTTTTTTAGAGGTAACTATATCTTATGTCTTTTTTTTTTAGAGGTAACTATATCTTATGTCTTTTTTTTTAGAGGTAACTATATCTTATGTCTTTTTTTTTTTTTTTTTTTTAGGTAATATCTTATATTTTTTTTTTTTTTAGAGGTAACTATATCTTATGTATTTTTTTTTTTTTAGAGGTAACTATATCTTATGTCTTTTTTTTTTTTAGAGGTAACTATATCTTATGTCTTTTTTTTTTTTTTAGAGGTAACTATATCTTATGTCTTTTTTTTTAGAGGTAACTATACATCTTATGTCTTTTTTTTTTTAGGGTAACTATATCTTATTTTTTTTTTTTTTAGAGGTAACTATATCTTATGTCTTTTTTTTTTAGAGGTAACTATATTTATGTCTTTTTTTTTTAGAGGTAACTATATCTTATGTCTTTTTTTTAGAGGTAACTATATCTTATGTCTTTTTTTTTTTAGAGGTAACTATATCTTATGTCTTTTTTTTTTTTAAGAACTATATCTTATGTCTTTTTTTTAAGGTAACTATATCTTATGTCTTTTTTTTTTTTTAGAGGTTTAGAGGTAACTATATCTTATGTCTTTTTTTTTTAGAGGTAACTATATCTTATGTCTTTTTTTTTTTAGAGGTAACTATATCTTATGTCTTTTTTTTTTTTAGAGGTAACTATATCTTATGTCTTTTTTTTTTTTTTATTAGAGGTAACTATATATTATGTCTTTTTTTTTTTAGAGGTAACTATATCTTATGTTTTTTTTTTTTTAGAGGTAACTATATCTTATGTCTTTTTTTTTAGCGGTAACTATATCTTATGTATTTTTTTTAGAGGTAACTATATTTTATGTCTTTTTTTTTTAGGTAACTATATCTTATGTCTTTTTTTTTTTTAGAGGTAACTATATCTTATGTCTTTTTTTTTATATCTAATGTCTTTTTTTTTTTTTAGAGGTAACTATATCTTATGTCTTATCTTATGTCTTTTTTTTTAGAGGTAACTATATCTTATGTCTTTTTTTTTTTTTTTTAGAGGTAACTATATCTTATGTTTTTTTTTTTAGAGGTAACTATATCTTATGTCTTTTTTTTTAGAGGTAACTATATCTTATGTCTTTTTTTTTTAGAGGTAACTATATCTTATGTCTTTTTTTTTTTTTTTTTTTTTTAGAGGTAACTATATCTTATGTCTTTTTTTTTTTTAGAGGTAACTCTTATGTCTTTTTTTTTTTTTAGAGGTAACTATATCTTATGTCTTTTTTTTTAGAGGTAACTATATCTTATGTCTTTTTTTTTTTTTTAGAGGTAACTATATCTTATGTCTTTTTTTTTTAGAGGTAACTATATCTTATGTCTTTTTTTAGAGGTAACTATATCTTATGTCTTTTTTTTAGAGGTAACTATATCTTATGTCTTTTTTTTAAAGGTAACTATATCTTATGTCTTTTTTTTAGAGGTAACTATATCTTATGTCTTTTTTTAGAGGTAACTATATCTTATGTCTTTTTTTTTTTAGAGGTAACTATATCTTATGTCTTTTTTTTTAGAGGTAACTATATCTTATGTTTTTTAGAGGTAACTATATCTTTTTTTTTTTTTTTAGAGGTAACTATATCTTATGTCTTTTTTTTAGAGGTAACTATATCTTATGTCTTTTTTTTAGAGGTAACTATATCTTATGTCTTTTTTTTTTAGAGGTAACTATATCTTATGTCTTTTTTTTTTTTAGAGGTAACTATATCTTATGTCTTTTTTTTTAGAGGTAACTATATCTTATGTCTTTTTTTAGAGGTAACTATATCTTATGTCTTTTTTTTTTAGAGGTAACTATATCTTATGTCTTTTTTTTAGAGGTAACTATATCTTATGTCTTTTTTTTTTTTTTTAGAGGTAACTATATCTTATGTCTTTTTTTTTAGAGGTAACTATATCTTATGTCTTTTTTTTTTTTTTTTTTTTTTAGAGGTAACTATATCTTATGTCTTTTTTTTTAGAGGTAACTATATCTTATGTCTTTTTTTTTTTTTTTTGTCTTTTTTAGAGGTAACTATATCTTATGTCTTTTTTTAGAGGTAACTATATCTTATGTCTTTTTTTTAGAGGTAACTATATCTTATGTCTTTTTTTTTTTTTTTTTAGAGGTAACTATATCTTATGTCTTTTTTTTTAGAGGTAACTATATTTTATGTCTTTTTTTTTTTTTTTTAGAGGTAACTATATCTTTATGTCTTTTTTTTTTAGAGGTAACTATATCTTTTTTTTTGTCTTTTTTTTTTTTAGGTAACTATATCTTATGTCTTTTTTTTAGAGGTAACTATATTTTATGTCTTTTTTTTTAGAGGTAACTATATCTTTTTTTTTTTTTAGAGGTAACTATATCTTATGTCTTTTTTTAGAGGTAACTATATTTTATGTCTTTTTTTTTTTTAGAGGTAACTATATTTTATGTCTTTTTTTTTAGAGGTAACTATATCTTATGTCTTTTTTTTTTTTTAGGTCTTTTTTTTTTTTTTTTTTAGAGGTAACTATATCTTATGTCTTTTTTTTTAGAGGTAACTATATCTTATGTCTTTTTTTTTTTTAGAGGTAACTATATCTTATGTCTTTTTTTTTAGAGGTAACTATATCTTATGTCTTTTTTTTTAGAGGTAACTATATCTTATGTCTTTTTTTTTAGAGGTAACTATATCTTACGTCTTTTTTTTAGAGGTAACTATATCTTGTATCTTTCTTGGTTTCCTTATTTTCTTTCTCCTTTTTTGTGGGAAAAGGGATTGTTAGCAACTAAATATTAAAAATTATAACCTTCAGTTACCATCACCTGATGAGATTCTATAATAGGCATCGAAACATGGATGCATTGATGTAGTGGTTTACATATGTTGAAATGTAATATCTTATAATAAAGATTATATATATATATATATATATATATATATATATATATATATATATATATTAATTATTTTAAAAAATATGACATATATTAATTAATATATATATTAATTATTTAAAAAAATATGATTCCTTCACTACATAAGAGTTCTCATGTTTCAAAAAAGCGAGAGCCAAAACCCTCAATATAATTATTAAAATTAAATTGAATTAAGGTATCAAGCCCTGTTTCATCCTCAAGCAAAAATTTAGGAATAACCATTCTTGAAATTTATGCATCTTTATAAGCATGTTCGCTCGCAAAATTAATTACTATGGAAACGGCTGGGGCAACTATTTTGATAAGGGGTCTGACAGTTAATTTTTATCCACATATCAGTCACCTTCAGAAAGAGGTCAAGCTGAGGTAAGGTGGGGGTATCCATTTCAAAGAGGATGATGGTGTTCATGTATGCACATTGTCTGGTCAGTTACAGCAAAAGATAGCTTTTTGGTACCATGCTATGTCGTGAAGTGTCTAGAGAATTTTATTTTATTTTATTTTATCTATTTATTTATTTATTTATTTATTATCCAGATGGCTGTTTCATATAAACGTGTTGCACTGAACTACTATTTGTTTTTGTTTTTTTTTGACGACTTCATAAAGAGTTTTTCTATTTAATGTAACACAACACGGCAGAGTTATGAATAAATATATTCTAACTAGTCAATTTTTTCATTTCACCAGACTTGTTTCTGGGATTCATTAACTAAAATCTCAATTTAACAGAGCAAGCATATTCTCTTTTGGCTGACATTTGAATCATTTAGACAGGCCCTTCATATCTAGTCATTTTTCATACAGCAGTATAACTCAAACATCTCAGAATGAAACAAGACTTAATTATAGCCCTTTCTCACCTTCCAAGTTGTATCTGTTTCATTGATTGAACTTATAGGCATCTTCAGATGCAGAGTGTAGGGATGGGATAACCAAGTAAATAATTATAAACACCCATTCATTTACATATACAAAAAATACTCTTAAAAATGAGAAACAGCAAGATGTGGAAAGAACAAGATTAGTATTATTTATTATCTGGGTGTTATGTGGTATTTGGAGCCACAAGTGACAATAATGCAGTAAACTGTGAATTTGGTGTCAAATGTAGATCAAATTTGGATTGGAAACCAACAGACTGAAAAGATAAAGAATAAGTAAGTGTATATAGTCTTTCTTTTATATTTTTTTATAGATGAGTGTCCAAATAATTTAATGGAAAATACAAGAAGTTTTCTTACCTCGAATTTTTGTTCAAAGATAAATGCTACTACTATAGAAAAAGAAGCTGAATTTTCATTGACACACATATTGACAGCCTGTCTCTGTTGACTGTCTGTCTGATAGTAAGAATGTTTTGATTTTGACTGTGTATAGGAGAAAAGTATGGTTGATTTGCATTGGTTTAGAATGAGTGAATTAATGATTGTTATAATTGTTTTTAATATAATTATTTTTGACACTATATAGGCAGAACACAATAACAGTATAATTAATTTTTCATTTATGTATTTCTTTATGACCTAACACTTCAATATATCCTATGAGTGTTAAATTCTCCAGGCCCTCTTTCTTCATTATATGTCCTAGAAATTTCAATACTTTTTGATTATAAGTATAGATGATCTTTTTTGCATTCATGTTTTCTTTAAACATCAGTCCATGGTGATCCCATTATCCTTCAGTAGAACCAAGTTTCTGTTGCTTCAAGTCTCTTCTGTATCTGTAGGAAGATTGTCAATCATATAAGAGGATTGATGTAACATAACAGTTGTTTCTTTGTTTCTAATGAAAATTTTCCTGGAATATTTATGATGCAAACATTAAAAAATCACATAAAGGAATAACATTAGTATATGAACTACAAACCTGTACAATTAACTGAATTGAAGTAAATTTGTCATACGTCCACACAGTCCCATTGCTGTTTTTAGAGGGGAAGGGTTCTTTAATGACAGTGAATTTGCATGCAACAATTACTTTACATTATTTTCAAGTGTGGAGGAATAATATTTTTTATTGCCTTGTTATGCATTTAGAAATTCTAAATTAAATATAAAGCAGAATCTGCAATGTTATTGGGCATGACCTGGCATTTCATTTTCAGTGACTTTCCCACCACCATAATATAGCTTCACTGTTCCTTTTCTATAAATAATTTTCATGGTAATTGTTCGGATGAACTTTCCTCTGTGGTACCTAAACTTTATAAATTTAAGCATATTATTAGATTGGCAGCAAGGTTTCATCATTTTACAGTTGAAATAGATGTAACCGTAAGTTCTATGCTAACAGTTTCTTAATCTGATAAGTATGTTCATGGTAATTATTCTGATGAGCTATCCTCTTTGGTACATAAATTTTATGAATTAAGAACAGTACTAAATTGGCAGCTAGGTCTCATCATTTTACAGTTGAAATGGTTGGGTTTAACTGTAATTTGTATGTTACCAGTTTATTCTCTTGCACTTCACACTAGTGGAAATCTCTTCCAGCTTCTTGCTTCACTATCAACTTTGATCTTCAAAAATTTCAATATAATATCAATCATTATCAGAAGACAACAATTAACATTGAATTTAAATTTCTATTCTTTATTGTTCTTTTTTCTTAATAATGTTTTCTTTTTCTTAGATTTTGTCACACTCAGTAACCGTTGCATCTTAGTGGCTTTATTGCCTTACTTGTGGTGAAATGATCAAAATAACAAAAAACACCTTGTAAAATCTCTTCATGTATGCCTATATGGATGTACTGTGTGTGTGTGTATATCTAAATGGAATAATAATAAAAAAAAAACGAAAGAATATTAATCTACAACCCAGTGTGTCTAAAGATTTTAATTTTTTAATTTTTTTATTGTTCAAAATATATATATATATATATATATATATATATATATATGAGTTAAAGATTAAATATATAACAAACACAGATTGGAATCCAACAGGATGATAAAATAAAAGAACAAATAGGAAATGTATGTCAATCTAACATGTTTCACTTTTATTGAAGCTTTGTCAGAGATTAAGAGAAGCTTTAATACAAGTGAAACATGTTAGATTGATATACATTTCCTATTTGTTGTTCATATATATATATATATATATATATATATATATTTTCGGTTTATGCATTATTTTTATAGATATGATTTATTTAAGTAAATGCTCTGTTTTTAATTAAACAGTATTAATTACATTTACTGGCTTGAATCTTTCAGAAATTTCACAGAAAATATGTGTCTTTCTGACAGGAATCAAACTGGTAACCCTTATGGGACCCATCATATAGTCTAATGTGCCTTTAACATTCAGCTACAGAGAAGCATCTTGGTTAGCAAAGACCAAATTACTGTTTAGAACAACCTTCGATGATTTTTCGCAATCAATCCTTTCTGCTCACAAAGCATATGTTAACATAAACAATGATAACATATTATGAAATGGATTAAGTCTGACAATTATTTAATATATTTTCTGTTTATATATTACTAGCAGTAGGGCCCGGCGTTGCCCGGGGATGTAACAGTAAGAGATAGATCAAGTATCGACCATCATAAAGACTGAAAAATAAAATTGACAAAGATTATTGTTTAAGGTTGACGGACACGCATGTCTTAATTAGTTTTTTGTTTTGTTTTTTTGTTGTTTTTTACGAATTGGTCAAACCCAAACTCAAACAAAAACATTGTTTTCAATCGTTATGAGTCTTGCATGATTGAATAGAATTTTATTATAAACAATTGTCTTGCAAAAATAAAGAAAAAAGTGTGCAAGACAATAAGAAACACTACCTGCCAATAAAAAGTAAAGTTTTGTTGAAATCGGTTGAAAAATGTAGGAAATCCGATCCCATATATAAACGAACACACACACACACAAATAAACAAACAATCTGGGTTTTATAATAAGTATAACTCGATATTCTTGCAACAGCGATGCCTCTTAATCGTGTTTTCAAATTGATTTCGTGCAAAAACAATTGCGTTTTTCCGATTTTGGGCACTGTCAGAACCACCGCAAGGTAATTTTATGTAGTCCTGTGAAGTTTTGTTGAAATCGGTTGAAAAATGTAGAAAATCCGATGCAATATATAAACGAACAGACACACACACACACACACACACACACAACCTGGGTTTTATAATAAGTATGATTTTTATAGATATAATTTATTTAAATTTATTTAAATGCTCTGTTTTTAATTAAACAATATTAATAACATTTACCAGCCTGAATGTTCGAGAAATTTCGTAGAAAAATATGCACTTTTCTGGCAGGAATCAAACCTGTAACCCTTATGAGAACCGTCATTTGACCTAAAGTGCTATTACCATACAACCATAGAGAAACATCTTGATTAACAAAGTCCAAATTACTGTTTATAAGCACACATCTTTGCCAATTTTTCTCAATCGATCATTTCTGCTTGCAAAACATGTCTTAACATAAACAATGATAACACATTATTTAATGGATTAAGTCTGACAATTATTTAATATATTTTCTGTTTATACATTATTTTTATAGATAAACAGAAAATATATTTAATAATTGTCAGACTTAATACATTTCATAATATATATATATATATATATATAATAATAGAGGAGGACAACAATCAGTAACAGTCTGTTTCATACTTAAACATAATCTTCAGGCTATCTGAAGATTGTGTTTAAGATTGTGACTGTCATTGCTGGATGGTGGCCTACCATAAATACAGAATACTTTAAAACTATATTTTTATCATATATATATATGTGTATGTGTGTGTGTGTGTGTGTGTAAATATATATGCTTACATATATATATATATACATGCACACACACAGAGACACACACATAAACACACACACACATATATACACACACACGGTGTGATAGGTAAATTGTCACCATTTTATGTTTTTAATTTCTTGCATGCACATTATTTTTTTTTATTTTGTCAACTACACAGTATAGTACGGTTAGTTAGGCACTGTTGTAAGAAAAAGAGCAATTCACACTACCAGAAATTTGGAAATGGCATTCTGTACTATTTGGCATTTGCACCGATATGAATGCTTCACTCTTTGTGTGTCAGCCTGAGAACAGTGGAGAGGATTTGGAAAGAGTTGGGTGAGTCTAACGGTAATTATGAAGGTATGACAGTTTGGAAAAATTACTCTGATTGTTCTGCCAAGGAAAGAACTCCCAAAATTGTTTGTAAGGTCCTCAGACTCAACACAGAGGCCTATATTAAATGCCTTGAGGAGGTAGTGCTGACCTGGATGAAGAAGGGTGGCTGCTGGAAGACTCTGTGTCTGACAACAGGACTCTGCACCATGCCACACAAACAGAGGAACCCAGCTATGGCTGTCAATCAATTTCTGTGACCACATCACCCCTTACATCTGGCCACCTAACACCCCAGACTGTAGCCCCCTTGATTATTATGTGTGGGGCACATTTGAATGAGAGACCAACAAAACTTTCAGTAACACCAAAGATGAACTGATGGCAAGCATTATAGCAGCTTTCACCAACTTAACCTTTATCACTCTGTATGTAACTTGCTGTACAAAATGTTTATCCTGTCACTGAAAGTGATTCTGATTCCTGTATTTTAATTTGTTTGAATTTCATAGTTGTGTTGTTATATCCTTCTATGGCAACAGAAAACACCTTTGAATGTAATTAACAATAAGGATACTGCAGTTGAGAAGCCTTGGAAAAAAATGCAGTGGAAACAAAAGTAATATTAATAATGCAGAGTGCTAAAGGTTAAATGAGGAGAACATCCAGAAGAGGTGCAGGGGATTTCGAAGTTGTCTGGAGATCATGGTTGAAGCCAATGGTGATCTATTTACTGTTTAGTATTTCAAGACATTTTTGTGTAATTTTGGTCAATATATCTGTTAAAATGAGATGTCAGTGTTATTTTCATTTTTTGGGGTTTTTTTTTTTTGCATTATTTAGACGACAATTTACCCATCGCACCCACACACACACACACACACACACACACACACACACACACACACACATATATACATTGATGTGATGGAATAACCTGCCACCCCCATGAGTGGCAGTACTATAAGTGGTAACCACCTATAAGTATCCGTAAGATCCATGAGAACTAGCAGCCTTCTGATATCAGCACACACACAACTGTACTGACTTGTGATGACCATGCACATAACAATTACTTCCTTGCTTGTTACTATTTATCCACTGTGTTTGTCCATTCCATTTTCCTATTACCACGGAATATAACATAAAACACATAACACCCTTGAGCTCTTAACCTTGGAGTGGGTAGAATGGAGATCAACGTGTTTTAGTGGACTCAGCAGTTTTCAATCTGCTTGTCCGAATCATCTTCAAGAAGTGAGAGCAAGATCTAAATAGTCAGCCAATCTAACAGTGATGTCATCTCACAATCCTCACTCTTGCTCCATATGTGGCCTTCTTTGTAAATCACTAGCAGGTCTTAAATGCCACTTAAGATTATCACACAAAATTTCATAACTGAATCAACTAAGCTGTCATATCTTCATATGTTGAAACTGATGGGAGAGCCCATTATTATTACTATTATTATTATTATATAAAACAAACTATGATCAGCAGTAACTTCCCCAACCACATCATCAATGAACAAATATAATCAGCCTTAATGAAATTGAAATAAAATAACACAAGACACCTCCATGATGCAAAGAAAAATAAACACACCATTAACTTATTCTAGCATAACCAGATGCAACCTAATTATAAACAGGATGAAAAAGCAATTAAAAACATAATTCAATGATATATATCACTCAACATTTCTCATTAACACCTAAGATTTATCATCTACTATAAAAAGTTTAGACTTCTAATTTAATTATTACAAACATGGGTCCTCAAAAATCTCCCCTGTGTAAATATAATGTTGTCTACGAATTCTCATATCCTCCAACATTAGTAATCATAAAGTAGTATTAAATTCTTACATCTGACATGCTTGCACCACATTCTCTTGCAGATTAACCTGTCACCTGTTGAAACACAGTGCAATCCATGTACACATTGACCAATATATCACAATGAATCAAAATACAACTATAAATTCTTGATGTTGACTTCCAGCACCATAGCAGCTGGGGAGGGTGGGGTTTGTTTGGTTCCCCCAAAATTTTTACCAATAGTAGTATTTTTATAGGGTTTATTTTACAAAGTTTGAAGCAAGAAAGGAATTATACCTCATTCAATTTATTTTGGGAATATGTTCCTAAAAAGAGACAAGAACTTAACATCATTGATGTGGAACTTCTAAGAAAACAGATACATCAAAATGTCTGACTGATTTCTTTGCCTATGTGCAAGCAAATGAGCAGAACTTTCCCTCTGCAAAAGAAATGTATAGGACAAAGTTTTTCGAAACATAATTTTGTTACAATATCTATTACAGACAAATTTGACCAATATGACTTTGTAGTATATAGAATAATGCAAAATGTTCTTTTGAAAACTTTGTGTGGTGAAGAAGATCCAGACAATAAGATGCATAAGAAATTAATTGAAAACAGTTCTCTTGATTTAATGTAAGAGTGGGGGATATTGACATGTCTCTGCTGAATATCCAGCTCAAACTTTTACCCAATCAACTGAAGGTTAATAAAGCAAATGCAAATCTTCTAAAGGGTAAGATCCCTAAGTGCAGCACAAAGAAGTATCATTAGTGAATCTTAAAGTTTATCAAACTCATTCTCTTAGCACCTGCTACAAATGCTGAAAGTGAAAGAATTTTTTCAGTGCTTAAAAGAGTTAAAACATATTTATGATCAACTATAGATGAAAAGTGATTTGTCAGATTGATGGTAATGCATACACACAAAGATACAACTAATTCAATCAATGTAATAGAAGCTACAAAATCATTTTCCAAAAGGAAATCACATTGAGGTCTCCTATTTGGAAAACTTTCAAGACATGATCTTCCCCAAAACACTAAAACATGCAGCCTTAGAATACAGACAGAAGAATAGCTTAAAATATTTTAGTTGTATTTTAACTTTTTTTCCAGACACAAATAAAAAAGAACTACTGTATTTGACAGTATATAAGGTGCACATTTTTTATAAAAAATATCTTTTAAAATTCCCTGTGTCTTATATGCCACATGTAGGTTTAAAATTCATGAGAGTGGCCCCAAATTAGCTACCTGGCAACTCCTATTAGCTTAGACTTTAGAGTAACTTCCATATACCTATTGTCATTATTTAAAAGGCTATTATGCAGATTAAAAATGTTATCATTGATAATATTCATTATATTAATTTCATTACGTTTAATATTAGTACTTTGTTTCACTAAAATTATATGTAATACATTCAAATTATAACTTCCGGTTGCATTAGTATAAATACAATCAGAATTTTTATATCCTAATTATTTTAATAAGATGTTTACAAGACGCAGGCTGTACAGATCATATAAAGGATATAATAAAGTTTTTATAGGCCTGTGTTCTTTATACCTATTATTTTTTGTTTAATTGTAACCATGGCTTGTTTAACCAAAATAATACCTCATAAATATAGCTTAAGCTATACCATTTACTAATAATTTTACTAATTATTAATTTTTTCTTGATTTGCCTGTTGAAATTGAGGTGTGTCTTATACACCCATGCATTTTATAAGCCGTCAAATATGGTAATTAAAAAAAAGTTAATTTTTTTTCTTTCATTAATGAATTTATATTTTCCCTGTAGACATTCAAAAAAAGATGAAAAGTTCTTTCATTTATAACACAGACAGTTCTCTATTATTTCAAAGATGATTTCTGTCAATCGAAACATACAAGAAATTTTAAATGTTCTTAAAAATCGCTATGCAATAGCAATTGTGTTTCAATACTACAAATGTTTCTTCGGGTGATGGTAAATTAATGGTGAGTGAACAATTAATTTAATTTCAAAAGCAGAATACTATATTTTTTTTTAAAAAAATGGAATTAAAAGGAGACTTTTGAGTTTTATCATGATTAACCAATCAAATGTGACTAGCACTAATTCAAACTAACCAAAAAAACATTTTATATAGATTGTGACATGAAGTTGTCTGCATATAAATCCTAGACAATTTCATTATGGACATATACAAATGGTTACATTATTTTGTAAAATATATAGTATGACATTTAACATTCACAAGAAGTTAAAGGAAAAGAGGTAGGGAGGTAATTTAACATAATGATATCAAGTTATATGCTTGGTCAGCATCTTACATAAAATTTTGTTGTTGTTAATTAAAAGGCCTCTTTAAAAAACTGGTAAATAACTTAGCCATTTAAAAAAGGAAATCAAATCATAAATACAAAACTACTTTGACAAATTAATATGCAACCATTAAGTAAAGAGCATCCATATAAGATGTTAATAATACAAACTAATCAATGTAAGATGTTAATAATACTAACTAAAAACCTTTACATTCATATAAGATGTTAATAATACTAGCTAGACATCAATACAAAGTTATATTAAATCTAAATGAATCTTACAAATAGAATAGTAAGTCATATAAGATTCACTGCAGTTCATGCACTAATTATTACTATAAGAAAAAGTATTTTCAAAGTTTAACCATTTTGTAAGATAAAAGGTAGACTATGTTTACAATTTACAGTTAATTCAATTCTTTGGTTTAATAAAGATTTTTTATCACAAAAATCTGATAATTTCTAGTTTCTCATGTAAGTATAAAAGACATGGTTCATTTAAAGATCTACATGTTCTAGCTTTATAAAAAATTTTCATTTTACCATAGAAGTTTTATTAACTTCTTTTAAATTCCAAAAATATTTAGAAAGAGATGTACTATTTTTATAAGTAGTATTGGTGAAGGTGATACAGGGTCCAGTATTCACAGACATAGAGCAGTGTTGAAACAACAATAGCTCAATAGACAGTGACTTTGGTCACCGACAAATAAAACTGCTTGAGACATTCCACATCCCTTGCTTTCAGCAGATCTTGCATGTTACTTGGAGAGATAAAATCCCCCACACCAAAATTTTTCAGCATGCAGAAATCATAAGCATCTAAACCATTATCCGACAATGCCTTCTATGTTGGGTTGGACATGTGCGGTTGTTGGGCTATCGCTTCCCAAATATTGTATTCTTCAGAGAGCTCAAAACTGGCAGCCACCCATGTGAAGGCCCAAAGAAATGATTCTTAAGCATGCTCTTATCTCTTACAACATTGACCCAACACAGTTAGAGAACCTTGCAAGGGATCAGACCAGCTGGTGGTCTGCATTGCTGGAGTGGTGCACCTTGAGGAGGAGAGGTGAGAAGCACTTGAGGGGGGGGGGGTGATGCCAGCATCATCTGCAACTTGCAATCCCACACCAAGCATGTTTCCCTGCCACCTATGCCCGAAACTTGTTGCTCATGGATGAGGTACTATCTGGAAGCCTACAGAAGATGGAGAGAGATGGAAGGACAGTGTCATAATCAGCAATGACAGACAAGCTTAAGCAAACGGTGAAGAATAAAATATGTTGGTATCACCTAGTCTTAAAAGAATTCTTAGTACTACCAATATAAAATTTTTCAACAGTTGGATTCTCTATTATAAGAATAGTACTTACAACAAGAGAGTTGGTCAAACATTTGTTTTGTAATGAGCAATCATTAGAATTTTTGCAATTACACTGGTTAATATTATTAACAGTATATATCTTTATGTATATTATTATCAAAATTTTTAAATTTGGTTTAAAATTTTATTATTGTGTTTCTGTATAATCATCTCAAGATTATTGGTGCAGCTATAACTTAGTTTTAGTGTGTTTTGTTTTACTAAGGGGGTTACTTTTAGGGAAATGTTTATCAATTAAATGGAGGAACTTTTGACCTAACTTAGTACTGACCAATTGGTTAAATGGGGGTATGTACCAAATGATTTTCCTATTTCTTTTCCTTAGATTGCTATTATCATGTTTTCTGTGCTTCATTTCAGTGTACATGTAACCACTATTTTTTAAAACAGTATTATAAACACCACTATATTTATTAAACACATCTGTGTCAGATGAGTTGTTGCTAATCCTACATTCTATAGATAAAGGTTTATGTTTGATTACAGATGGAGGGTGGTTAGAATTGGGATGAATATATATTGGGTTAGCATTATTTTTCTTTTTAACTTCTTGTGAAAGTTGAACATCATACTTCTATGTATTTTATAAAATAATGTGATCATTTGTATCTGTCCTGAATGAAATTATCTAGGATTTATATGCAGATTTCATGTCATGACCTATATAAAAATTTTTCACTTAGTTTAAATGTAGCGCTGGTCACATTTGATTGGTTAATTACAGTAAAACCTACAAGCCTCCTTTTAATTCTTTTTGTTTTTGCAAAAAGAGGAAGTATTCTGCTTTTGAAATTAAATTAATCATTCACTCACCAGTAATTTACCATCACCTGAAGAGACATTTGTGGTGTTGAAACACGATTGCTATTGTGTTGCAATTCTTAACATGTATTTGTTTTAATCTCCTATAATAAATTATATATATATATATATATATATATATATATATATATATATCATAATTTTTACATACTGAGAGAAACAGCTACATCGAAACAAGAATGCATCTTTGTAGTGAGTAAGTAGTTTTGTCCATATGCAAAAATCATAATAAATAATTATTACTCTACTCTTAGTATTGAGCCCTCTTTTGCATTAATGCTATGAACATTTGAATTTATATTATTTTCATTCTCATTATATTCATATATATATATATATATATATATATATATATATATATATATATATATATATATATATATATATATATATATATATATATATATATATATATATGAGGCACAGTGGAGTAATGGATAGTGGCTTGGATTGAGGAATCGAGAGCAGAGTTCAAATTCAGTCCGAATCCATTGTATTCACTTTTTACGTGCTAATACCCTTGGGAAAGGTATGAATCCTCTTCCTCTCCCTCCAGCTATGGGTAAAATAGCAGGACAGACTGGGTTCTATAGTCTTGGATGGCAACTGGTCTAGGAGAAGGTCAACTCTGAATTCAAAACCTGCGGAGGGTTGTTTGGGGACCTTGTGGCACTCATTACACCAGGCCTCTGTATTCGGCCCTTCAAAAAGTGTGGATGGTCCTGCACGAAGCCTTCACCAATATAATCAAATCTCATGTGCCAATGTCAGGCTGTCAGTTTCCTGGAAACTGATCTGCTTGACCCTCATACGTTGAATCTCGACGGGAGAGTCGACTATATATATATATATATATATATATATATATATATATATTCTGAAGATTCTATTATCAAAATACTTTTTTTTCATCATGGGGTTGAAATGAATATTTTAATAAATAAATATATTGTTTTACTTATATTAATGTAATAAATGCTTATATTTAATAATTAATTAATTTCATACTTATATTAAAGTAAAAATTGAATGATAATTTTGTATTTCTAAAAAGAATAAATTAGTAAGTTTTTGAATTTTGAAAGCAAAACAAAGATACAAATAGTCAAATAAATTTTTTGTGAGAAAATATACCAAGTTCATGATGTCTAAATTTAGCAGCCTTCTGATTAGTTCAGTCTTCTGGATGACTTTCATCTTGATTCAGATTAAAAAAAAAAAATTTCCCTCTCTTCTCCAACCTAATGAATGTTTCAATGAATATCAAGTAAATCTTCTAAACATGACTCTCTTCTCCAACCTAATGAATGTTTCAGTGAATATCAAGTAAATCTTCTAAACATGACTCTCTTCTCCAACCTTATGAATGTTTTAGTGAATATCAAGTAAATCTTCTAAACATGACTCTCTTCTCCAACCTAATGAATGTTTTAGTGAATATCAAGTAAATCTTCTAAACATGACTCTCTTCTCCAACCTAATGAATGTTTCAGTGAATATCAAGTAAATCTTCTAAACATGACTTTTTTTTGTCAAGAAATTATAAATTATTACAATTACAGATAGTTATTATTTGCTTAAGCACCATGTTATGGTTTTATCAGTTTAAAAACAAGGAGGAAATCAATGAGTATATTTGTTTCTGGATTCTAGTTGATTTTCATGATAATATTACCTGTTTCCTTATAAAAAAAACATTTGACATTCACAGACCAAACATCCAGTGTTACTTTCAGTTAAAATTTATAAAATATTTCTCTTAAAATAATTGTTCATGAAAATAATTTTCCCAAGTCTAGTAGCTGTTATTGCTCTTCCTGGTATTTATAGAGGTTTCCTTCCTAACCTTTTGTTTGAAGTGGTGTGGAATGTCAACATCTTGATTATATCATTATTTTCTCTTTGAGTTACATGTGTTATTTAGTACAGTTCTTTGTGATTCTATAGTCCCAGTTCACAAGATTTGAAGAAGAATGTTACTTGCTAAGATATACAGGATTAATTTGCTCAAAGCCATTTTTAATCATTGATTTGAAAAAATTATTGTAAACAGCTGACAGTTTTGATATTTCTGAATAGGTTTGGCATCATCCATGGTATCGATATGAAAGCCTCAATCTAATTGATACTAAAAGTTCAAATACCTTGGTCAGTGATATGTTCCGCTAAGGTATATATTTGTTTGAATTAGCAAAGTGGTTGTTGACTACTCTAACCGGGTAGGACAATCTAGCAGGTAATGGTCCTCATCATAGTGGTAGGCAATAGGCGAAGACAATAGGCGTAGCTCATGTACCTCCACATCAGTCTGTATTTATGTCTGACACCAGCCGATCATATTACTGTGAGGGGGAACCCAGGTGTATGCATATTCATTACATCAGTCAGCTATAACAAATTTAGTATAGAAGATAAGGAAATTGAACATAGGCTGTACTAGAGATAGTTCTATCCAATTCCACAATTTGTTACAAAACATTAACCTAAAAACTCAAGCCATGTTCTTAAATAGCCTCATCACTCATCAGATCAAGATTTTTATATGAATGTCATACATGGTACTAAACCCTTTCAGAAATATCTAAGCTATCAGCTGTATACAACTGTCTAAGATAAATGGTTTAAATGGCTTTGAGCAAATGTTACATTTGCTCAAAGCCATTAGTAATGCCTTCTAATTATTTTTGTCAAAAAAAGAATTTGACAAAAATAATTAGAAGGCATTATTTTCAGAGAATCCCTCATATTTGAACCAACTTCCTTATTTTTTTTTTTTCAGCTGGTATACTCATCAGCTTTTTTCAACTTTAAGCAATACCAAAAAGGATAAGAAAAATACACACAATGCACATTAGCTTCAAAGGTTTAAAATTATACCACTGACTTGTTTCACAGGATAGTAGTCTAAAGGTTTAATAGTATGAAATTCTTTTATTCTACTTTTTAAAAGTAATGTTAAATTATGGAAAATAAATTTGAGGCTATTTTGAAATAATTTAATAAAATATATCTTCATTTTACAGATTTTCAATTGCTTTCATGGATGTGCAGGTGGTGGTGATTTTCTAAACATAGTAAAATTATGAGGCACCCAGTGAATATTGAACTCCCTAATGGATAGCGGCTCAGATTGAGAAATCGGAGAGCTGAGTTCAAATTCCAGTCAGATCCATTACACTCACTTATGTGCTAATACCCTTGGGAAAGGTATAAATCCTCTTCTTCTCCCCCCAGCTATGGGTAAATAGCAGGATAGACCAGGTTCTATAGCCTTGGATGGCAACTGGTCTACTGCAGAAAGAAATGGCAACCTACTGCAGGGAAAAAATCTGCTTTGTCAGTCATGTATCAAAAGATAAATGATCACCTAAGTGTGTATCGCGCATGGCACATAACTGAACTGATTCAGTCATAATTGATTTATCAAGACAAGATTGCTAAGCATCACATGTCAAAGTGTCCATATGGTGATTTTCTAGACATACCTTAGATTTGGCTCAAGGCTGAGTAAACAACAGAGGAGGCTTAGCTTAAAAAGCTAACATAAAAGCCTCGGGTATTGGAAGAAGCATACTGAATTAAATTTCTGGCCTAGTCAGTTGCATTCACCTTTGCACTAATGGCCTCAGGAAAAGCATGAAACTGTCTTTTCTTCCATCCACTAGTAGAAGAATAACACTGAATTCAAAACTTTGACAAATGCAATGCAAAACCAGCCCACCATTCCTAAAAAGTCATAGCAATACACAGATAATAAAGAAAAGGAATCTGTGGAGGAGACAACGGAAAGCCACTCCACTATTTTTCCTAAGAAGTTATGGAAATTCATTGATAATAAAGAAAAGAAATCTCTGGAAAAGGCAACAGAAAACCACTCCATTGTTTTTCTCAAGAAGTCATGGCAATTCATAGATAATAAAAGAAAAGTAATCTCTGGAGAAAGCAATAGGAAACCACTCCACTATTTTTTCCAAGAAGCCATGGCAATTCACAGATAATAAAGAAAAGGAATCTGTGGAGGAGGCAATTAGAAACCACTTCACTATCTTCCTCAAGAAGTCATGGCAATTCATAGATAATAAAGTAAATCAGTGAAAGACTATAGTCATTTACATCCTGAAGTGACAAAGCACTTAAAAAATAGTAAATAGTTCTCCTCCTTACTCATTACTTATATTAGTATTTTCTTAGTAACTTATACTTCAGTTATTCCTTCCTTCCACAAAAATGTCATTTTGTATTTCATCAAAAAAATTCTTCTTCCTCTGTTTCCTATTTGCAAATGTGTATCACAATTTTTTGTGGCTAAAATAGTTTCCTATAAAGTACATATGGTTTATTTTTTGTGAATTAGTATTTTAAATTTACAATTTAATAAATAATATTACTAGTTATAAAGTTACTAGTTACAAGAAATTACATTAGCAAAACTTTTAACATATTAGCCAAAAAAGTTTGTGTATGTGTGTGTGTGTGTGAGAGAGAGAGAGAGAGAGAAAGAGAGAGAGAATAATAAAATGATTTAAAAGATTGTCAGTAAATTGCTTTCCTTAAAATGTTTCATTATCTTTATACAAAATAATACATTTTTAAGAAATGAATATGAATTCTGCTATTGGCTTATTTTATTTTCTTTCTTCATTCATTCATTTCATCAGTTTTATTTACTTATTCACTCATTTCTTGTTTTTGCAGTGATTGATATCATTTTACAAGTTTACTGCAAGTCTTGGTAAATAAAGCACCATGATTATTCAATGGTGAATAGAATGTTATTTATTTAGTTTAATATTTAGGAAGTATTGGATATAAATAAGAAAATACAGTGCATAAAATTTCTGATATTTAAAGGTACAATTGCAAAATTACTTAATTCACACCATTCTTTGACACTGTTGACAGTAGGGTTGTACTCATAAAAAAAAACGACAAGTATGATTGTTATTTTCACATTCTACAAATTCCTCAACTCACTAGCAATGTCAGAATACTTATCTATTTGTTTACTTTTTTCATATGTATTCTGTAGTCTAGTAGAAATTATTATTATCATTATTACATAATACAATATTACTAATTATAAGCCATGTAAAATTAGGACCTGTGTAAATTTCATGGATTTACAAATAATATTTTTAAATGCTACACTCTCTACTTTTGAATCCATGACCATTCCCAATTAATTATAAGAAAAGTAACATAGTTTCTCTTAAAATTACTGAAATATTCCCAACATATCATTAAGGTATAAAACATGATTTATCCACTCACTACAAGCAACTACCTTTATCTAAAATGGTGGCACTCCAACCCTTCTATGTATTGCAATCTCTTTTTGTCTCTCTATGTCTCTCACTATTTCTGTTTCATCTCTGTGTCCCTATCTCTTTCTCTTTCCCTCTCAGATGTTCAAAACTCTCTGGGTTCTCTCAGTCTGTAGCAAAATTTGCAAATACAGGGTGTCCATAAAGTTCGTGTGCACTTTAAAAAATTTATACCTTCATTTTTATTTGCGATAGAAATAATCTGTAAAAAATGTTATAAATTTTAATGTACCTAGTTTTAAGTATAGCTAAAATAACTTTCAGGCATTACTGTAAATCAGTTGACAAATGTTTTCCATGAACTGCAAAATCATATTACCCTTTGTATTGCAATTGATGGAGAACATGTGGAAACTTTAATAAAGTTTCAATAAAACCTTAAAAAAATATAGATTTACTTCTTTCTAATTCGTTTTACAAATTATTTCTATCACAAATACAAATAAAGTTATACATTTTTTAAAGTGCACACGAACTTTATGGACACCTTGTATAAGATTAAAAAAGAAAAATGTAAAACTTTTATTTCAAAAGATCACTTGCAGTTCATGTGCAAATTTTTGTCCTTAATGATTGTTAGGTCACAAAACATGATTTAACTTGTCAATACAAACAATTGTCTTTATCTAACATGCACCACATCCAATCTCTTTTGGTGCCACACTCTCTTTTATTTCTCTACTATACCCATTTCTCTTTGTAACAGAGTCTGAGTTTAATAAGATTTCTATTAGAAGAACTTCATTTATTTTTATTACATTATAAATATTAAAAAAAATGTTAATTTTAAAATCTCACTTGCAGTTCAGGGACAAATTTGTCCACAAGAGAATTGTTAAACCATGAAAGACAATTTAAGCATTCATTACAAAGAGATGCTTTTATCTATAATAACCATCCTCCAATCCCTCTCTGTGTTGTACTCTCTTTTTGTCTCTATGTCACTCTCTTTTTTTTCTCTTTTACTCTCTGTATCTCTCTCTTTCTCTCTATCAGTATTTATGACAAGCATGTCATACACCATACGTAAGTACAAGTGTATTAATATATAGATAATAATAATTGCATCTCTGTGTTAGGGAGAATCATGGCATCTCTGTGCTAGGGAGAATCATGGCTGGGTATCAACAGGTGTTTTGTAGCTATGAAGGACGAGGCAACTAAAGTGATATGGGACTCATATCAAGATACTTGGGAACACTCTCAATTGGAGACCATCTTCAGTGATTTGGGACTCATATCAAGATACTTGGGAACACTCTCAATTGGAGACCATCTTTAGTGACTAGGGTCTCACATCAAGAGACTTGGGAACACTTTCAATTGAAGACCTTCTTTAGTGACTTGGGACTCACATCATATACTTAGGAATACACTCTCTTTGATATCAATATGACAAACTCATTTATTTTGATTGTATTATTGGTATAATGCTGGTTACAAAAGATTTGGTTTTTTTCTTCACTACAGTTGTGTTAAAATATTTGATAATTTGGTTTGCAATGAATAATAAAATAGTGTTGTTTTACTTTGCAGCAATTAGATCTCTTTTTTATCCATTTTCCTTATAAACTGGAAGTGACCACCAAGAAAGCAAAACCCAAAATGTAAAATGTCATATTCTGCACAGTCACTAAGCATCACATCCAGTCCCCAAAAGAAACCCTTGTAAAAATCTGAAATACAATAGCCAATCACAAATGCTGCTGTCAAAAAGAAGATGACCTTGTGAGCCACCAGATTTGGATAAAAGAAATCCCTTTCATAAACAACTGATATATTACTTGGCCAATAAACTAGCTGTTGACAATGGCAGGCTTTCCTTATCATCACCATGGCTGCTCATTTTGTTGTCACCACCATGACCTTGGATAATCCAGTGTAACTGCAATCAAATTCCTGACTCCACCCAACTCTTCACATACAGAATGTGGGTGACAGGCCAACTGTTGTCACCAGGCCTCTCTTGACATCACCACCATGATTTTTAACAACTTGGCTTTTTAACACCTTGCTGTGATTTCTAACACCTCGACAGCTTCACTGTCACACTCTAGAACTCTCTTGTTGTACCACCATGACCCTATATGCATTTGATCTCCCATTTGACCAGAATCCAACAGAGACATTCCTTTTGATCAATTATACCTATCCACTCCAAGCCTCTCTCATTGTCACCACCAGCTAGCTACCAACATGCTAACCACACCCAGCCTTACCAACAACATCCTTACACTTAATCACTTCCCTTACCAACAGCAACTAAAGAACCATATATCAACAATTTTGTTACCTTTTCACACAATTATATATATATATTCTTCACACTTGAACAATATAGACTGTTGAAACTTTAATCCTTGTTTGTTCTATCCTTTGCAACTATATGTTTGTTATAATAATGGCATTTCTTAAAGAATATTTTTATCGACAAACAAAAGATACCTATTCTAATTTATTTAAAGAATTTGCAATAAGTTTACTTCAAGCTATGTAAATGTTGCTAAAATATATCACAAGTAAAAAATATTCAAGTGTGTGGGCAAGTTAGAGTGTGGCCTAGGGTCCCCAAAGGTCATAATCCAACCCTATATATTGCGCTTCATATATTTGCACCCAAGTGTCACTTTGTTAGCCTGCTGCTGTCTCATTCTTCTTCTTCTTCTTCTTCTTCTTCTTCTTCTTCTTCTTCTTCTTCTTCTTCTTCTTCTTCTTCTTCTTCTTCTTCAACAACAACAACAACAACAACTACTACTACTACTACTACAACTACTATTATTATTATTATTATTATTTCCTTCGATTTCTGTTGCATACACATTTCCTTCTGAGTCCAAACAGAGACCAAAGTTCAAAAATGTCTTTATGACATTTTTCACGGATCATTTTTGTAAAAAACATAAAAAAAATTTTACACACATTTTATATAGATAAAGCTCTTTGTAATGTGTGAGCTGTACTTGTGAGCATATATTTTATATTTCTTTAAGGCATGGGCTACCAGGAATCCATTCAATGAGTCTATTGGAACCTTTTCCATTCAATCCGAGTGCTCCAACTACAACTGGTATTATTGATGTCTTCATGTATTACATATTTTAGATTTTCATTTCAAGATCCTTGTATTTTGATAGTTTTTTGAAGATTTCCAAAGATATATTAAAATCTGCAGGAACTGCTATGTCAATAAGAAAGCACATTCTGTTTTTTTTGTCTTTGATCTTGATGTCTGGGTGATTACCTTTGATTGTTCTGATGGTATGTATTGTAAAGTCCCATAAAATTGTTACAGGTCCGATCTCTATAACAAGGTATTTTCTTGCAGTTTCCTTCATGTTAAAGTTGCATATTTTCCACTGCAGATATTGGATCACTCTGTCATGCTGATTTTTATATTCAGTTGGTACAAACATTATACAACCTGATACAAACTGTTCAGTTATTTCTGGATATTTATCACAGAATCTGCATTTGTTATCAACACAATTTTTCAGTATGTGTGCTTGGTAATTTCTAGTTAGCAAGCATTAGTCCTGTGCAGCAAAAATAAAATCCATTATTATTATTATTATTATTATTATTATTATTAACTTAAGTTAATGGAAATTCTGTTCTTGAGGGATGATGTCAATAAACCTCCTTATAACTCAAGAACTTTTTGAAGTATCCTTGCAGAGTAAATCATGGCTGTTATCTGGGTGTCTACAATCTTGATCTCAATTTCAATTTTCCATAAGCAATCTTTCAAGTTTCTTGGAAGTGTTCCAAGTGCACTGAATACTACAGGAATGACTTCAACAGTTTTGTCCCTTAGCTTCTTCAACTCCCTAGCCATTATTATTATTTCTTTTTATTTCTCTTTTTTTTTTGCACAGCTTATTTGATATTATTAGCTGGTTGCTTATTATTATTATTATTATTATTATTATTATTATTATTATGATAATTATTATTCATGATATACTGATATTGAATAACACCACTGCATACGTATGCATGTGTAGATATTATATTGCAAATGTTATTATAGCATGTAATAATAAGAATTACACATTTCAAAAATTCTAACAAAATAAATACATGTTAGTGGGTGTAGATATAAGTATTAAGACATATTTTAGATAATTATTTTATTTTTATTTTGTAAGTACTTAGAAAAAGATGTTACTGTACCATTGCTTTTTATCTTTGGGTTCATAGTTCAATATTTATGCAGGCATGTATTTCTTTTTACAAGAGGGTATAAGTAGGTGACTCTCTCAAATCACATGGATGTCTTCATTTTATACTATTATACAATTCAGACCAGTTTGCTCATCTTGTTTGCTATACTCTTAATATTTTGGCCATTGTCCCCTGTGGCTTTTTTTCAGGTGTCTATATTTATATTTGCTAACCTTTTAGGAATTTCAAACTGAACCCTTTATTCAATCTAAAAGGATAGACTCTTTTTATCATTTTTTAATACTGGAATGATTGATAACTGCGAACTTGAGAAACCTATTTTCCTGAGAAAGTGTTTTAAGTAAAAGCTTTTATAAATTTCAACCAACAGTGAGCACTGACTGCTTAGTGAATGAATGCCAAATATTTCCTTATGAGGGAATTTGCTAATATTACTATTAGCATTAGAGCGGAGAAGAACAGATACTACACTTTGATCATAGATGAATGGCCAGGAAGTGAAGAAAAGTGGAACAAGAATACCAATGGCTGCTCAGTGAATGAATACCAAACGTTTCTTTATAAAGAAATGGCTAATATTACAATTATCATTAGAGATTAGGAGAACAGATACTACACTTTGATCATAGATTGATGGCCAAGAAGTGAGGAAAAGTGGAGCTAGAATACCAATGGCTCCTCAATGAATGAATGCTGAATTTTTCTTTATAAGGAAATGGTTAATATTACCATTAACATTACCATTTTCTGCTTGAGTGGAAGAAACAGACAAGTCACACAAAGGTGAATAAAACTGGTAATTATTAAGTGTTAGGATTGAGTTGGCTGTAATTTTCACTAATCCACTATTGATATGAAGTCTGGCAAGAAGCATATGAAGATCCACTTGTAAGTAAGGTGTTTGTAAATGCTTAAGTTTTTGTTATTGAACAGGAGTAAAGGTCCATTGTTCCTTGTTCAAGATATGGTTTACTGGTTCTATTTCTTTCTTTCTCTTACCATAGTTACAATGATTTAACTGTCTTAACTCTTTGGTAATCAGAATAACCAATAGCTGTGACTTTCCATTATGAAGTTACCAGGTTGGCAGTTTGCTGGCTTCTGCTCCTGACTGGTTGTTAAGAGCCTGAAAACTTTGGTATCACTTAATGATCAATCAACAATTACATACTATCAAGGTATCTGTAGTGCCATGTCACACATGAGTAGTTGTCCCTGCATGTATTTTCAGTGGCAAACCTGAGGCCACATTACGCTTTGCTCTCAGCCATGCACTGGTTGTTTTGTATTGCCACTGACAAAAGATAGTGACAATTATGGTGGTCTTTTTTCTCTCTCCTCAAAATATATCTCATGGAAATCACTGCAAAAAGAAATAAACCAAAACCAGCTAACAAAAACCACCTACCCACTTAATCTTTCTTTCTCCAATATCCACAGTATCCCTTCCAAATTCTGCAGCACAGAATTCCGTTCCAACTTCTGCAACATAGAATTCTTCCACCTGGATTGGTTGTCAGATATCTTTGCCTTTTGTGAAACCAATTTGAATTCTTCCATTGTGGCCAATGAATTCTTGGTTACAAGGTATCTTCCTCTTTACCAAAAAGATTCCAGCATTCACATGCATTGTCTTGGTGTTTACATCTGGGATAATCTTCCAATGGCCAGAGAATTGTCTCTTGAGGCTGCTGACTACTTTTTCATTTGCTTCCGTCTTTTGCTACTAAACTCTGTCAGCTAACTCTTTTTTTCCTTTATCACTCCTCTTCTTCCCAAGACTGCTGTATATTAGACACAATCACTGACAGTATAGAAAAGGGATTTTCTCTCCATCCATCTGCAAACATTTTTGTCTTCAGTGACTTTAATGCTCACCACAACACATGGCTGAAACATTCTAAAGGTACTGATGTTACTGGTATATTACAGATATTAAATTTTTCCATTGCCCAATCCCTCACTCAAATCATGGACTTCCCTACTTGTTTCTCTAGTCAAACCAAACAACAGGCTACTCTACTGGATCTATTTCTTACCTCTTCTACTTGTTTTTGCTGAGCTTCACTATACTGCCCTCTGGGTAACTCAGATCACTCTGTAGTAGCTCTTGATATCTCCTTCCATGCATCTGTTAAACAGGAACCTCCTATCCATAAGATCTCTTTCCATTACCAGCATTCTGATTGGAACTAATTCTGGGGTTTTCTTCGTGACATTCCTTGGACTGACATCTTCAACTTCCCAACTGAAAATTGCACCACTGAGGTTTCTTCTTGGGTCAAAGCTAGCATGGGCACTTTTCTCCATTCTTGGAAAGAACGGGTGAAACTACAATCCTCTCCATGATTCATACCAAAATGCTCGGCCACCAGAGTACACAAGAACTAATATTTATGGCTATACCAGCATGACAACTCTTGTCATAACAGGGGGCCTATTTGATACTGCCTGTAACAAATTTAAGAAGTTCTCGAAGGAGCTAAGTCCCTCTTTGCTGAGAGAATGACACACCACGTTGGCTCTCATAGTTATATGGTATCTCTGTAATAGGGTACTAAATAAATGCAAGGTCTCTATCCCCACCTCTTCTATTGATTTGTGGTGTTATAATTCTCTGTTGATAAGGCTGAATGCTTTGCCTGTAAATTCTCCTCAGACTCTACTCTTGACTCATCTGGAGTATCCATGTCTTACTTTCTACTTAGAATTTAGTCTCTGTTGAGTGATATGCATATAGTTCCTTCCATGGTTTCTGCTACCATCTCTAACCTGGATCTCTACAAAGCATGTGAACCTGATGCTATCCCTGTAATAATCATTAAGAAGTGTGCTCCCAAACTGGCTCCTGTTCTCTCTAAATTCTTCACTGCCTCCTGCTTTCCTGCTTTCTGGAAGTCATTGTCTGTTCCAGTTTTTAAGAACTCTGGTGAACCATCTGACCCATTCAATGATCAGACTTTTACTTCTTTTTGGGAAGCTCCTAAAGGCTCTAATAAATGTTGAATCAGTTCATCCTCTCTCATCACAGAGCCTTTTCTCAGACAAGCAATATCGCTTTTGTTTTTCCAGGTCAACTGCTGATGTACTAACAATAATTGCAGAAAGAGTCTCTCATGCTCTAGATAAAAATGGTGAAGCCCAGACCAAGCACTAGATGTCTTGAAAAGTCTTCTCCACCAGCTGAAAAGTTTTAGTGGATCAAGTCATTCCTATCTAATTCAGAAATGAAAGTTATCCTGAATGTCCACTCACCTACATCCTTTTGTAATAATGAGGGTATCCCCCAGAGCTCCATCCTTGGTCCTATGCTGTTTTTAACGACCACCCCAATGACATCATTTCTCAGCTTGGCATCTACACTGATGATCATTTACTCCTGCCTTATTAGTAAGGTTGATCAGTCTGACATGGTCAAACTGGCAGCTGATGTACAAAATGACTACAAGACTATTGTTAACTGTGGCAAAAGATGGCTTGTCAATTTTAATGCCTCCAAAACTAAACTTTCCCCCATTAATCATCTGACAGACCCCTCTATGCCTTCCATCTGCATGGCTGATGCTATCCTCCAGGAAAGTGACTCATTGCGCATTCTCAGGCTAATGTTCTCAGCTGACATGATGTGGAAAGACTACATTAAATCCTAGGTCAGCTGTTAAGAAAGTTGGTTTACTGTGCTAGGCAAGACAATTTTTAAGGAACTAGTTTTGCACTTAGGTCTCATAATTTAATGTTGAAATTGCTACAGAAAGAAGAAATGATTAGGATATAACTTAAAATTACAATATTTTAAGTTATATCCTAATCATTTCTTCTTTCTGTACTTTTTGCTTGTGAAAATCACTACCAGTTTCCTGCTTTCATGTCAAAATTTAAATGCAATATCAATTTTCCTCCTCTATCTCCTTGAATCCTGTCCTTTTATTATTGTCTTCTTTGTTTCTTTCACTCTCAGTAACCTCTTGTGTCAATGGCTTTATTGTCTTGATTGGGATGAAATGATTAAAAAAAAAATGATACTATGAAAATAAATATCTGAAGAAAGTCAGAAAGTATAACATCTCTGAAACATTATGATTATAACAATCAAAATGACCAATTTAATCCAAATTCCTAAATCATACTTATTATAAAACCCAGGTTGTGTGTGTGTCTGTACGTTTATATAGTGGATCGGATTTCCTACATTTTTCAACCGATTTCAACAAAACTTCACAGGACTATGTAAAATTACCTTGCAGTGGTTCTGACAGTGCCAAAAATTGGAAAAACACAATTGTTTTTGCACAAAATCAATTTGAAAACACGATTAAGAGGCATTAATGAAAGGGGGACAACTCATATCGAGTTATACCTATTATAAAACCCAGGTTGGTTGTTTGTTTGTGTGTGTGTGTGTGTGTGTGTGTGTGTTTTGTTTATATATGGATCGGATTTCCTATTTTTCAAACCGATTTCAAATAAAACTTCACTTTTTTTTGGCAGATAATGTTTCTTATTGTCTTGCACACTTTTTTCTTTATTTTTACATTCAGAATGCTTTAAAAGACAATTGTTTATAATAAAATTCTATTCAACTGGTAGACTCATATAATGATTGAAAACAATGTTTTTGTTTGAGTTTGGGTTTGACCAATTCATAAAAAAAAAAAAAAAAAAATAATTAAGACATGCATGTCCGTCAACCTTAAACAATAATCTTTGTCAATTTTATTTTTCAGTCTTTATGATGGTCGATACTTGATCTATCTCTTACAGTAACATCCCCGGGCAATGCCGAGCTCTACTGCTAGTATATAATAATCAGAATTCCTCATTTAAATAATCTGTCAAAAGACATTAATTTCTTTCAAAACATTTTAATGCTGTATTTGGTTTTATATGTATATTTTCATAGTTATCTAATTCCAACAATTATTTTAATATATTTGATTCCTGTCAGAGGACATATTTTTACTATGAAATTTCTCAGACATTCAAGCTGGTAAAACGTTGCTAATACTATAAACAGAGCATTTGCTTAGATATTTGTCTCTATAAAAATAACATATAAAAAATATATTAAAATGATTGTCAGACTTAGTCTATGATGTCATTTGTTTATGTTAAGATATGCTTCAAGCAGATATGACCATTCAAGAGAAATCATGGGAAATTTGTAGTTTAAAAACAATAATTTCAGAAAAGGTATATTTTATTTTTGAAAGATTTCTTAATAAAGAGAATTTCTTTTTGTTGACAGATTTGTCAATATACATGATTTTTAGTGTGTTTGCTGATAATAAAAAAATTAATTCCAATCAATTTAAATTCATTTTGAAATACAACAACGTGTTTTACTTATTGGAATTATTAAATTTAAATTGTTTCTCTAAACTATTATATTGAAATTAAAAATAAAAAAGGCTCAAGAAAAGATTTTTCATTTTAAAAAATTCATTTTAAATTTTAGGTATTGCTTTTCTTTACAGGTACCTAAATAATAGAAATACATTACTGAATAAATAATAATTATAATTAAATAAATAATATAGATTAATTAATTAAAATAAATAAATTAAAAAAATAATTTATATTCAAAAAAAAAATAATACAAATATATAAATAATAAATAATAAATAAGTTACAAGTAAATAAATAATAAGAACAAATAAATTACTAAAATAAAAATAAACAGATAAATAATAAATAAATAAATAATAACCAGTGTTAAATTGGAGAGAAGACAAAAAATTTTTTTCCAAATTAAGAGATTTTAAAAATATTTTCTGTAAGTTCCCGACAATGAAACTCACTTCCCTGATAACTGTCTTCAAAAATTTAAATGTAATGTCAATCGGCATTTTCTGTTGCCTTTATCACCGTTCTTTTTTTTATTTTTTTATCCTTCTTCATTCTTCTTTTCATCCTTTCCTCCAATTATTTGAGGAAAGGATGAAGAGAAGAATGAAAAAAATACTAAGTGACTTCGTATTTTCCCTTAATTTCACTCTAGCCCCTTTCTTGTATACGAGTGGCACTCCTCCTGCCTTTCTTGGGGTGAAATGCTTTAAAAAAAAAAAAAAAAAAGTTTGTTTTTTTTTACTTTTAAATTGTAAAAGTCTGCGTCTAATGTTTGGTACTGTAAAAAATGTAAAAAAATAATCAAAAAAATACTTTGATCTTACCCAGTAACAATAAAAAATTATTTTTATCAAGTTTAAGGCCCTTTTACTTTTTTTTTTATTCAATTCAATCTATGCTCTTTTTTTTTTATTTAAAGCAATCTCAGGTATCTATATAAAAAAAATAAAAATGTTGTTAAAAAATGTAAAAAATGGCATTACAGAAAATAATCATTTACAAATTTTAACATAAAAATAATTTTTAATTTGTTTTGCTTTTTAATCTTGAATGAAAATATATTATTTATTTATCATCTTCATTTTTTTTTTTTTTTTTTTTTCAGCCGACACCCGCTTATACATCGATCTCCGAACCTGGGATTCTCCGCAAACTTCATATCATGCATACTACTCTCATATAAGGGTTGCCTCTGAATCAGATCTTTACCGACTTTATGTTAGTGGTTTTCGCGATGACCTTTCAAACGCTGGGGATTCACTGACCTCAATTCGGGAGAGCCATACTGAACAGCCTTTTAGTACTCATGATCGTGACCATGACAATCGTTACTATGACAACTGTGCTGATTTGTATCATGGGGCATGGTGGTTTGGTAACTGTTTTGATTCACATTTAAATGGTAGGTATTACAGAACACCCAATCACGATGATTACTTCCGTAGAGACGGTATACAATGGAATAGTCTGCACCTGTATTCATCCCTGATGAAAAGTGACATAATGGTAGCACCGGCAGAAGTTGATGTTATGTCAAATGAAGTGTAAAAAATGTCTAAGAATAATGCAGAACGTAAAAGTTGTTTAGTGATATAACAACATTAAAATAAAAGCTATACAAAATTCAGGCGAAGAAAAGTAGGAGTCTTAGAAAAAAATAAAAAATAAAAGTGATTGTTAAAATTATTTAAGAAGAAAAATGAAAAAAAAAAATGTTTCGTAATAAATAAGAAAAAAAGAAAATTCTAGTAATTCAAAAACTATTAATTTCTAAGAATTAAAATAAAAAATGCAAATGATATACTTTGGAATTGTGTTAGCTAGTTAGAATTAAAGTCGTAAGAAATCTTAGCTGTAAAAAATGGTAACAGAGCAAAATCCTAGCAGACAAAACCCCAGAACACTTCTTCATCCCAAACCCCCCAAAAGTGTACAAAATCGGTCTCATAAAAAAGTCTCATATAAAAAAAGAAACAAATTTAACATTGAAAATTCAAGGAAATCTTAATTCAAATTTTAATGTTTAAGACAATATAAATAAATATCCAATAATACATTTTTTTTGTGCAAAAGTTCAAGAAAGATTGATTTTTCTGCTGTTTGCTATTTTTCAATTATTGCTTAATAAATAAATTGATCCAACCTCTAATTTTTTTTTCTAACAATGCTAGCCACATACATGATATATTTTAAATTTTAGGGAGTCCTTCTATCCCACAAAACCTGACTATTAAAAAAAAAAAAGCCATAAATGGTTTTTCTAATTTTTTTTCGACAAAACGTTTAAAAAAAAACCCAAAAATAACTACGTAGATCGTCGTACGAAAACAGATTATTATGCTGAATTAAGGACTTAAATAAATTTTTCATTGGTTCCGTTTGTATGTATTGGATTATGTCTCAATCTGACATTAAAATTTGAATTAAGTTCTTTGAATTTCAGTGTCAAATTTGTTTCTTTTTATTTTTATGAGACTAGAGAGAGAGGTTTTTGTCCGCTTGATTTTTGTTTTGTCGTGGATTCGTAAGAAATATATCTTGCTGAGATCTGATAGAAAAATAAAATAAAAAAAAGCGATAGATTAAGAAGAGGTATAAATAAAAATTAAATAATATGGATAATCAAGTGTGCATGTCTGTAGTAGTGTGTACTGTAGTCTCAATGTTTGGCATACTGCATGATTATACATACCATGTCATAAATTTAATATTTTTATATGTATGTCCGAATTTATACAAAATGTATAAAAATATTAAATATTTACAAATATGCACAATACACCAAAAGCTTAATATAAATATTCTAAAAATATAAAAGTGACAATAATACACACTAAGTACAATAATTAAACATTTGCAGTGTGTATAATAATTGAATTAGTACCAATTCCTATATCTACATTAGTACATGTATATAAATATAGTTGACAATGCACATCAGCATGTGTATTTGTAAGTACATTGTCATATAGATATGAATATATACTACAACTATAGATATGTATAAAATTTTATGGGGCAGATAATCTTATGGGTCAGATAATAAGACCTTAAAAAGGCAAGGCAACTTCTGACCAAGAACATGTTTTATAGCTTATCAATATTTGATTTAATAACGTTATTATTTTTGTTAATGTTTTATATTTTTTAATATTTTGTTAATGTTTTTTTTAATATTTATTTACATAATCATCAAAGTGTTATAATACAATAAACAAAATCATCTGTGACTATTGTTTGTTAATTGGATCTTGATTACCTGCAATTATATTTTTCAGATTTGTATGCAAGTTTGTTTCTCTCACTTTCTCTCTCTCATTCTATCTCTCTTTCTCTCTCTTTCTTTCTTTCTTTCTTTGTCCTTTCCTAAATTCACACATACAAACACATGCACATAATATACAAATATTAAATGTTAATACATATGTAATCAACTCAAATCTACCTGAGATTTCAGTATAATTGTCATTGCTTCTTATTACCATGTATTATCTTGGTTTTTATAGTTTCGCTAAAGAAATGACAGGTTTGACTGCCATAATTAATAATAATATGAGTTTCATCTTCTATAATTTTGAGAAGAATCATTATCAATTAAAAGTCATTTGGAGAAGCTCCTAGTTTTATTTTTATTATTTTTATTTTTTATATTATTTTTTAGTTTTTATTTTATTTTATTTTGATTTCTTAGTTTTATTTTTTATTTTATTTTTTATTTTATTTTTATTTTAATTTTTAATTTTTTATTATTTTTTATTTTATTTTTTACTTTTATTACTTTTTTATTTTTTATTTTTATTTTATATTTTTATATTTTTATTTTATATTTTATTTTCTTATTTTTTATTTTTTTTATTTTTAATTTTTAACTTTTGTTTTCATCATACCATTTTGGTTGATGTGTTCTACAACCTTCTTCAGGTAAAATCTATAAAGAAAGATTAGAGCTTACTTTCTGGTAAGGAAATCTATTAAGTGACAAGCTAGTATATGACTGTGTATTAGTGCAAACAAATTGAGCTAATTGGTATATCTTCTACTATTTTTATTTGCTACCATTTAAAAAAATATTCATGATGTAGGTAGGATTTTCTGTACATTAAAATTATAAAATTAAATTAAATCAAAACAAAGAAATTCAGAAAGAAAGAAATTTAAAACGAAAACTTATAATGTACTAGTGGTGGAGTTTACTGTACTAAAGAATATATGTGTGTGTGTGTCTCTCTCTCTCTCTTTTTCTCTCTCTCTCTCTCTCTCTCTCTCTCTCTATAATTCAAGTGAATCCTAATAATATAAATTATTAAATGTTGAAAATGCCAACATAGGACTTGTTGGTTGAAATAGCTATTCTGATAAGGTAAATTTGGATTTGGATTTTATAATAGCATGTTGATATGCTTGGAAATTTGATCTGAGGAACCAGGAAAAATCCAAGCTTTTTAGTATCCTTATTAAAGGAAAATAGAAAGGTACCATATTGATTTCATTTTCAGATAAACACAACAAATTAGTCTTAGATACAACAAGACCCTAATAAAACAACATTCTGAAGATGATATTTTTGCAACTCGGAATAAATGAATATGCATCAATATAGTAACTTTCTTTCTTCCTTTAATAAGGATACTAAGACGCTTGTTCATGAATATGGGAGGATCATATTAAAAATAAGTAGACAAAACTTGTCTAAATTATGTAATGAGACATATCTTAATGAAAACATGCTGCCTATATATGTGCAATATATATATATATATATATATATATATATATATATATATATATATATATATGTATATATATATATATATTTATGTGCATGTGTGTTAAAAATTCAGATACAATTAAAAATATATCTGTAAAAAATAGACAATGAATAAAGACAACCTTAATAAAATTCATCAGAGGACAAAACACATTGATAAAAATTTTTCCTTTTGTCTTCTTTCATATATATGTTTGTGCATATGAGTCTAAGTGTGTGTGTGTGTGTGTGTGTACAGTATAGTATTATATTGTTTTATAAAACGTATATTTGTAAAGCACACTCAAATAAATTCAAGTAAGTACTCACTCAATTTCTCTCAAACATTTTATTATATTGTCCACCAATAAGTATGTATAGATTACATGTATATCCATGACTTGTATACTACTATATATATATATATATATATATATATATATATATTTAAGACATTTTTTTATGTTTATACGTTCTTTTTATAGATACAAATATTTAAGTAAATGCTCTGTTTATAATAAACAGTATTAACAACATTTACCAGCCTGAATGTCCAAGAAATTTTCATAGAAAATATGCGTCCTCTGACAGGAATTGAACCTGTATCCTATACAGAACCATCATATAGCCTGATGTTCCTTAACCAATTGGGCCACATGATTGCTAACCAAACACTCCTCTGTGGCCCAATCAGTTAAGACCACATCAGGCTATATGAAGGTTCCGTATAGGATACAGGTTTGATTCCTGTCAGAAGATGCATATTTTCTATGAAAATTTCTTGAACATTCAGGCTAGTAAATGTTGTTAATACTGTTTATTATAAACAGAGAATTTACTTAAATATTTGTATCTATAAAAAGAATGTATAAACATAAAAAATTTCTTAAAAATAATTATCGGACTTTGTCCATTCCATAATATATATATATATATATATATATATATATATATATATATATATATATATATATATATATGCCTCATGTCATATACATTTTTCTATTCATACTGAATCCATGTGCATATGTATGTATAAAACATAATGTATAAATTCATGCATATATTCATATAGAAACAATGATGTATATAAATATATGTTATATGCTTAGAATAAGGCATATAGACATATACAACATTATCTTAAAATGTTTTAAAATGCATAATATGATTTACTTATACATGAAAACATAGAATCCAATCTCATATATATGTATAATTAGTTTGCATTTTTAGTAAATATTTTTAT
>CAHIKZ030005358.1:147500-170000 GCA_903632075.3 Acanthosepion pharaonis | reverse complement strand
ACCAAAAGGTTGCCTCTCTGTGCCTTTTTTATAAATACTTTCATGGTAATTGTTTGGATGAGCTCTTCACTATGGTACTTAGACTTCTTGAATTTAAGTGCAGTACTGGACTGGACAAGATCCCACCAATATACAGATGAGTTAGCTAAATGTAACTGTAAGTTCTATGATAATAATTTCTTTTCTCACTCTTCTCACTTGTGGAACTTCCTTCCAGCTCCATGCTTACCAGCCAACTTTAATCTGCAAAAATTTAAATGCAATCTCAATTGCCATCTACTGTTCTCCTGATTACACTTTTCTCTCCTTGCTCATTATTAATGTTTTTGTTTTTAATTCTTCCACACCTAGTAACCCTTTTGGATAACCAATTAAAAAAAATTAATCTATCAGGGTTAGATTGTTCTTGTTCCTCTGACCATATCTACAGATATCTTATATAGTTTTTATTTAGTACTGCTCAGTTATTGCCCTCCCTGTTTTCACTAAGTCCAAGTACACACTGCCCGGCCCAAAGATTGAACTTGCAATATGCTTTAATCCACTAGTTTGCTGTCTCATAGATTAAATAAACAGTTCTGTTTAAAATTCCCTAAAAGTTACTTGATCGGAAAACACCTGATGAAGGCTAGTGGGCACAATCCTGAAACATTGTGATAACAACAAAAACAACAAAGACAACAAAATGTAAATAATGTTAATATTGTTAATTTATATCTTGCTTTTTTACCTCTATTCATTTTGTATGACAATATATTTACCATAGTTGTCATGCATTTTAGTTATAATATCAACTGTATTCTCTGTTTGTTGATCTCTGATATTATTATAATATAAGATCATATATATTATTATGTTCCTTCATATCTCTTGCCTTTATCCTAAGTCTAACCAAAGGAGATCAGTCTTTCAGTCAGTACCTCCCTATTTCATCTTGGAAGGAAAATTTGTAAATAGCATTCTATTTAACATATTTTCTATTACTGGTAACTATTCCCTTTTATTCCACTCTAGAATCATATTCTATACCTATAATACAACTGGTCAGATTAGAACCTTCTTTTTGATGGTCACTTGGCCCTGAGAAATGATTTTCAAGTTTACATGACTGATATAGATATTTTCACAATAACAAAACAGATCAAAATCAAAGAGAGTATGCTATACTGAAAAGTAATCAGTAAACTATTATTAAATACAGTGTGCGAATGATCTGTATATTATATATATTATATATATTATGTATATTATGTTTACACAATAAAATTAACTAAACTCATGATGGTACACAAAAATTATGAGTATAGTATACTGACTTATTAAGAACAAAAAACAATACTGTTTCAGTGCATTAGTGCATCACTTAATTGACTTGAATATATAAAATAATGCCTAGACAGAAGTCAACCTACAAAAACAGTGTAAATATATGGTAAAAATTCTGAAATCATGATGTGAAACCACTTTTTATATGTCTTAGAATAAGAATATACCTGGCTGATACTTAATATACCTGGCTGATACTTAACTTATCCTGCTGTTTGCACCACTATATATGCATACAGCTGAAAACCACTGATCAGTTATGGTTTTTAAAAATCATTGTGCAGGATTCAATCGTTGCTACAAGCCTGTCATCAATAAATCTTGCTGTTATTGTTCAACCAAATTTTTTTCCCATTATCTTTGTCCTTAAGTTTACGTTAAAAAAATGCCTGTGCTTAAATGACCATTCTAACTAAAACCTCAAACAAATGACTTGTGTGAATCTTCAAATCATGATATGAGCATAAAAGTCTGTGACTGCGACAAAGTGTAACTGACCAAACAACCCTAGGGCATATTTTCACACACGCACGCACACACACACACACACACAAAAAATTCTCAATTGAATTATTAGACTGAAAGTACTAATGAACATTGTCTTAACTAAGCTCTTATAGTTTTATTTAAGTCAACTCTTCATGACCCAATTTGGTTTTCATTCAGGTAAGGGGTATAATGAAGACATATATGTCATCAAACAGGAAATGACATACCTCTCCAATAGAAAATTGCATACCTGCTATGTTAACCTCACAACAGTGTACAGCCACGTCAATAGAGACTTTCACTTCTTATTCATAAAAAATTGCATTCAGGACAGAATGAAGATGAGAGAGACAGAAGAAAACAACACATAACCATAAAGTGAACTTGAGTAAATTGATGGCAGAACAACGTTTATGAGAGATACCAAAAAGACAGAATTTATTAAGAGCTACAAAGAACAGGAACTGTGGATAACCATGATTGCCAATGTCTTGAAGAAACAGAGCACATTGAAGAATAAGAATAATAAGATTTCCCAAAATACAAAGTCTCTTGCCAAAACGTTATGTTCCAGAATAACCTGATCAACTATTTTTAGTATAACATATTTTTTTTACTTTGTTATATATATATATATATATATATAAAAGAAATATAGTTTAAAATAGTTTAGTTTGTATGTATATATATATATAAGAAATATAGTTTTATATATATATGAAATATAGTTTTTAAGGTGTGCTATATTTATGCAATAAATGTCCTGAATAGCAGAGATAGAGCATATGTAAATATAAATATAAAAGTGAACATTAAACTCAACACTCAGAGATGACAGGCTGTTTCATGCTAGACACAATTATCAGGTGGCCTGACGATTGTGTCTAGCATGAACAGCCTGTCGACTCTGACTTTTTACTTCAATGTTCATTTATATATATATATATATATACAAATGATAGAAAGAACAAATGGAGTAAAAATTCACAGTCCATAGCATTTACTTTTAAAAAAGTGCTCAATACAAAGTAGAGCAATATATATATATATATATATATATATATATATATATATATATATATATATATATAGACAATATGATGATAAAGATATTCCTTACATAATTTGTTTTTTTTTATTTAGTTGACATGTGGGAGTACATTAAAGCTTTTGAGAAATATATATATGTAAAAATTCAGAAATAAATAGAACATATATATGTAAGTGTAAAGAAAATATAAATAAAAGAAAAGACAAGAAACATTATAAAATGTTTTCTTCTTGTCTTAAGGTAATTTGAGTCATAGCCACTTCTTGTTCTCAGAGATCCCAACGAATTTTCCTTATGCACAGTTTTACATTTCATTCTAACCTGAAAAGCAACAGACATTCTTGGCGAAACATTGTTTATAATCTCACTATTTTCACTTTTGTTTTGGGTACTATTTATACATACTACACAGGGCCGGTGCTAGGGTCTCCCACCACCTCAATACACCTCCCCCATTTACTACATGTCGATTTCAAAGTTTCCCAATCTGGGGGCCACAGTCCTTTGAAGGAAAATTTGGCAGGGAAGGACAGTGCTTTTTAAATTACCAAAAATCAAGGAATTATTCAATTTAATTGAAAATTTCAGTACATATTCTTTAATTATTTACTTTTATAAAGAATTGTTTTTTTTTTTTTAAATCTGAGAAAATGTTATTCTTTTTTTTAATAACCACCAATATTTTCATGACTAAATTTTACTTGAAAAAATGTTTAAGTAACAAATCTTTACATTTCCATAAGATTAATTTTGGGTGTAAGACACACCAGCCCCAATCCTACAAATACACACACATTCACACAGACACACACATATATATATATATACAGGAAACCCTTGATTAGTGCAATTAGTTACATTGGTAACTATAAAAATATTTTCAATTACTATGGTTAAACTGAAGAAAACACATTAATTGAATGTGCATTAATTGAGAGATGACAGTATATAGGGATTTTCTAAGCATAACTTTTATGTGGCACAAGACTGAAAGCATGGAGCACCCAGTAAAGATTGATCTCACTACTCAGTCATTACAGATTCAGTGAGACAAGCTTGCTAAAATTTACACCATATCAAAATGCTCTAGCTTAGATATGGGACAAGGCCAAAAGTGTGGAGCACCCAGTGAGGATCAAACTCATTACTCAGTCATAATTGATCTAGCAAGATAAAATTGCTAGCCACTACCCCATGTTGAAATGACCAAATGATTTTCTAAGTATAGCTTAGATAAGTCCAAAAGTATGGCACACCCAGTAAGGATAGAACTCACTACTCAATCGTAAGTGATCTAGCAAGACAAGCTTACTAATTATTGCACCATGTCAAAGTGCCCCAATGGTTTCCTATGAGTAACTCAGATGTGGCACAAGGACAAAAGTATGGGGCATCCAGTGAGGATATATTTATATATATATATGTATAAATGATCTTTAAAAAATAGAAACATACTCACTCAAATTCCAGCCATGCTCAACATGCAAAGGCTGGGAATAAACACTCCTACTAGTATTCAAAACTAAACAAATAATACAACTTAGTCAAAACATCAAAAGACACTAACAACACCAAAATAAAAACCCTTCAAAAACGTCTAAGGAATTGACCAAAAGTGCTATGGACAGTTTTTGTAATCCTTCACTTTGACCAAACAGAAAAATGTAAGAAAAATGTAAGAACACTAGAAAAAATAGATAAAAAATTTGATCTGTTGCAGGTTCAAATCCTACTGGAAGATGCATATTTTTCTGTCAGGATTACACAAATATTTAGGCCAATAGATGTAGTTGAATAAAAAATACTGTTTAAAAAAATAGAGGTTCTACTCAAATTTAACAAATTATATATATATATATATATATATATATATATATATATATATATATATATAGAAAAGTTTCAAATTAAGAATTATAATGTTTTATTTTATGAAAGTATTTATTTATTTATATATATATTTGATATTTCAAATTGTCCTCAATTTTTCATCAGAAATAACTGTTTGTTACAAATAAATTAAAATTACTGTTTGTTGGCAAGTAGTGTCCTTCGAGAGACGCGGATGTTACGTGATATGGAACGTCACTGTTCAGATATTCCTAACTTCTAACTGTCATAAATATTTTAAAAAATATTTTTTTTACTATATCTAAAGAAATTGCTTAGCTATTGAAATATTTATAAAGATTTAAAACACCTAAGTCCCTATTCAACCCTAATTTATGTGTATTTAATTTTAAAATCAATATGTTTCTTTTTTTTTCTGCGTGTGAATGTGGAAGTAAAATCGAATCTATTAATAAACATTTGCAGTTTTCTAATGTGTGTCCTGATTGATTGTAGTGTTTAGCTATGGGGAATAAGGGTTGTTTTGACGTATTGTTTGTTTATGGTTATTAAAACGAAATCTAAAATTGTTTCCCAGACTCACCAATATATCCACTATTAGGACATAAGTTGCAGAATAAATAATAGATTACGTTATGGGTATCGCAGGTGAGGTTAGGTGGCTGTATCCTGATATTGGTGTTGGGTAATGAAAATGTATTAGCTATTACTAAATGTTTGCAAACTAAGCAACGAGGTTTGTTACATTTGTAATTTCCTGTTTGGTTTCTATTGTTTAGATATTTGGTAGAGGTGAGGATAGCTGATAAGTTAGGTGATTGTTTCATTGCATTTATGGGTGGTTTATCGAAAATGTCTTTGATCTTGTTGTCTAATTGGAGATTCTTGTAATCATTTTTTAAATTGTGAATAAGTGTGTGGGAATATTGATTGTGGTTAAAAACCATCGGAATCCGATTGTTGTTTTTATTTTTCTTGTATGTGAGAAGTGTGTTACGATTTATCAGGATAGTTTTATTTAGTGCTTCTTTTATTATTTTTATTGGGTATTTGCATTTTAGGAATTGTTTTGTTAAGTTATTAATATTGTATAGAAAATCTAAATGGTCTGAGCATATGCGTTTGGTTCTAAGAAATGAGCTGTATACAATAGATTTTTTAATTTAAAGGGATGACAGCTGTTAAAATGCAGGAATTTATGTTGGTTTTGTGGGTTTGTTGTATAGACTGGTAGAAAGTGTATGTTTGTTTAATTTTATCATAACGTCTAAGAAAGGGATGGATGTATGAGTGCTCCATGGTAAATTTAATTGTATCGTGGAAATTGTTGCAGAAAGTGAAAAAGGTTTTTAATTTTTCTGATCCATGAGTCCATAATAAGAAAATGTCATCAATATATCTAAAGTAATGTGATGGTTTATATTCCGAATTGTCTAGTATCTTCTTTTCTAGAATGTGCATAAAGATATTAGCATAACTAGGTGCCATTTTTGTGCCCATTGCTGTGCCACTAATCTGTAAATAGTGTTTGTTGTTGTATTTAAAATTATTATGTGTTAAAATGAACTTTATTAATTGGCATATATCTGTAATTTGGTAGTTAGGTAATTTTTTGTTACTAAGGAACTCATAGCAAGCTGATACTCCTTCAACATGTGGAATGTTCGTGTAAAGGGACGAAACATCCATCGTTACTAGGATTGTATCATGGTGGACTAAGTTAATGTTTTTTGTAATTTGCTGAGAAAGTCAGTAGTGTCTCTAATATAACTAGGTATGTCAGGCAATAAAGGTTTTAGGATATTGTCTATGTACCCAGATATAAGTTCTGTGAGGGTGCCAATGCCTGATATTATGGGTCTACCAGGTGGCATGATTTTAAGGGTTTTTGAAATTTCATAGATGTTCTCTTCATTATTTGATTGTGTAATTTGATGTGGGTCGGATGAAAAAGTGTTAGGGTGTTTTTCTGAAAGGATTTTGGGGAGTTTATGTAGTTTTGGGATAGTGTAGAATGTTTGCTGTTTTAGGGTTCTCAGGAATAAGAGATTTTATGGTATTTTTTTATGTTGTAGTTCAGGTTCTGAGTGAGAGTGATAATTCTGTTTTGAATGTGCTAGTTGGGTCTAGAGGTAAGGGTACATAGAATCTGTTATTTTGAAGTTGTGATTCTGCTTCTTTAATGTAGTGGTTAGTGTCTAAGATGGTTATAGCTCCGCCCTTGTCGGCTGGTACGATAATTATGTCTCGGTTGTTTTTAAGAGTATAGATGGCTTGGTGAATTGAATATATAATTCAGACCGGCAAATGTTGTTAATACTGTTTATTATAAACAGAGCATTTACTTAAATATTTGTATCTATAAAAAGAACGTATAAACATAAAAAATGTCTCAATATGTATCTATATATATATATCAATGTATATATATATATATCAATATGTATATATATATATATATCAATATGTATAAGAACGTATAAACATAAAAAAAAATGTCTCAATATGTATATATATATATATCAATATGTATATATATATATATATATATATATATATATTACCTGAATCATTCATACAAAAAGTAGATTAGTAAATTTAATTATATAAATGGCGAAAAACATCTTTGCAAACAAATTTATTAAAGTTACATCAAACCACAAACCTCTCAATGAATGTAATGATCCTTGTTTTTAATAACTTCAAGGTCTTTTTTTATTTTGCTAGTACTTTCAGCTGTATTTACAGCCATCCTCAGGCATAGAAATTAATTTGTTTTTTTAGTAAATCCAGAAAGAGATTAAATCCGAAAGATTAAATGTTAATTGAAATATGTTTTTTTTAGAAATGTGTTATTATTAACAGATAAGAAATTTTTGAGTGTACAGTTGCAATGTTAAGGTTGAATTTTTTTTTTAAATTTAAGAGAGTGTGTTTTTTACTAATATGGTAATTTGAGAATTATTTTTGGTGTAGGAGTTTTTCAGTCAATGTGGTGTGAACTAAATTGTTCAATAAATAGAGTAATGTCACTGCTGTTATCCCAAAAATTTGCACATTGGATCAGTTCTTTTTAAATCAAATATGTGGTGCAGTTCAATTTATATTACATGAATCATTCATACAAAAAGTAGATTAGTAAAGTTAATGATATAAATGGCGAAAAACATCTTCACAAACAAATTTATTAAAGTTACATTAACCCACGAACCTCTCAATGAATGTTATTATCCTTGTTTTTAATAACTTCAAGTACTAGCAAAATAAAAAAAGACCTTATACAACTTGAAGTTATTAAAAAAAAGGATCATAACATTCATTGAGAGTTTTGTGGGTTAATTTTTTGTATGAATGATTCATGTAATATAAATTGAACTGCACCACATATTTGATATATATATATATATATATATATATATATATATATCAAAGAAAAGTTCAATACATCATTGAAAAGTTTGGTAATAATTTATTTCAGACAGGCAGCTGCCTCATCAGACCAGAGTTACAAAATGATTTAAATATTCATAAAATAGAATTAAACCATTTTATAACTCCTGTCTTATGAGGCTGTCTGAAATAAATTATTACCAAACACTTTAATAATGTATTGAGTTTTTCCTTTGATGTATATTATATTGCTCTGTATTTTAATACATTGAGCTCTCTTCATGGATCTGTCTTTTTAATATTTTATATTAAAAAGACCTACTTAGATTATTTTTACTACTTACGGATTTGATATATATATATATATATATATATATATATATATATATATATGTATTTTGAACAATAAAAAATATTAAAAAATTAAAATCTTCAGACACACTGGGTTGTATATTAATATTCCTTCATTTTTATTATTATTTTATTTAGATTCCTTGACTAGTTTCGGCCAACATGGCCATCATCAGGAGAAAAATAATTTTCTGCTTGCTGGTAGCAGTGAACTACAGAAATGAATGTCTTGATGGAGAAAATGAACTTTTGTCTGTAGTTTTCATTTATTTTTTTATTTTTTAATACGAATTTTGGTCAGTCTTTGTGCTGGTCAAACAGTCTCTTTTAAGTTGTTATTTGAGATAAGAGGTGGATGGATTCATGCTGCTCTGAATTCCCTTGGTCAGTTTGACAGTTTTATTGTTTCCTGGAAAGAAGATGTCTCTTTGCTAAGTGTGTGTGTGTGTTATTTGGTTCTTAGGGAGTGAGTGAGTATGACGTGTGTAAGCATGTATATTACTATGGGTGTGTGTTATCATTTGGCTTATTAGGGAGTGAGTGAGTATTATGTGTGTAAGTGTGTATATTCGTGTGGGTGTGTGTATAAGTGTGAGACCCTTACATATATATATATATATATATATATATATATATATATATAGCATATATATATATATATATATATATATATATATATATATATATATATATATATATATATGACACAGTGTATATTTTTGAAAAACCAAAACTCAATAAACTAATTGCTGAGGACCCCATTTTACAACACATAACTTACCTGAAAGACTATCTAATACAACAGATCCCACGAAGATCTCATTATGTTCACTACACCAATACTACCTCTGCTGACAACCACATTGCTAACCTATTAAATATACACTCTCACCCAAGGAGAAACCTCTTTATTAAATAAAGGATTATCATTCTGCCCTCACAACCACTAAAACCTCTAAACCTTTGTTACGATATGGAAAAATACCTTCGTAGACTGAGACTAAAAGAATATTTCAGACAACAAACCTACTTCTAATACAGACAACAGCGCCAACCAATCATGCTCCAAACTTCCTCCGACGAAGAACAATATATGGACCCCACCAAGCGGACGAACCAACACTTGGATCAATATGCCCACAAAGCCAGACAACACATGGATAACTTCTTAAAAACAAAGGACACCAGATAAAAAAATACAACTTATCCAAAATAGAACACCAAGCCATCTATACTCTTAAAACAACCGAGACATAATTATCATACCAGCCAACAAGGGCGGAGCTATAACCATCTTAGACACTAACCACTACATTAAAGAAGCAGAATCACAACTTCAAAATAACAGATTCTATGTACCCTTACCTCTAGACCCAACTAGCACATTCAAAACAGAATTATCACTTCTCACTCAGAACCTGAACTACAACATAAAAATACCATAAAATCTCTTATTCCTGAGAACCCTAAAACAGCAACATTCTACACTATCCCAAAACTACATAAACTCCCAAAATCCTTTCAGAAAAACACCCTAACACTTTTTCATCCAACCCACATCAAATTACACAATCAAATAATGAAGAGAACATCTATGAAATTTCAAAAAACCCTTAAAATCATGCCACCTGGTAGACCCATAATATCAGGCATTGGCACCCTCACAGAACTTATATCTGGGTACATAGACAATATCCTAAAACCTTTATTGCCTGACATACCCAGTTATATTAGAGACACTACTGACTTTCTCAACAAATTACAAAACATTAACTTAGTCCACCATGATACAATCCTAGTAACGATGGATGTTTCGTCCCTTTACACGAACATTCCACATGTTGAAGGAGTATCAGCTTGCTATGAGTTCCTTAGTAACAAAAAAATTACCTAACTACCAAATTACAGATATATGCCAATTAATAAATTTCATCTTAACACATAATAATTTTAAATACAACAACAAACACTATTTTTACAGATTAGTGGCACAGCAATGGGCACAAAAATGGCACCTAGTTATGCTAATATCTTTATGCACATTCTAGAAAAAGAAGATACTAGACAATTCGAATATAAACCATCACATTACTTTAGATATATTGATGACATTTTCTTATTATGGACTCATGGATCAGAAAAAATAAAAACCTTTTCACTTTCTGCAACAATTTCCACGATACAATTAAATTTACCATGGAGCACTCATACACATCCATCCCTTTCTTAGACGTTATGATAAAATTAAACAAACATACACTTTCTACCAGTCTATACAACAAGCCCACAAACCAACATAAATTCCTGCATTTTAACAGCTGTCATCCCTTTAAATTAAAAAAATCTATTGTATACAGCTCATTTCTAAGAATCAAATGCATATGCTCAGACTATTTAGATTTTCTATACAACATTAATAACTTAACAAAACAATTCCTAAAATGCAAATACCCAATAAAAATAATAAAAGAAGCACTAAATAAAACTATCCTGATAAATTGTAACACACTTCTCACATACAAGAAAAATAAAAACAACAATCGGATTCCCATGGTTTTTAACCACAATCAATATTCCCACACACTTATTCACAATTTAAAAAATGATTACAAGAACCTCCAATTAGACAACAAGATCAAAGACATTTTCGATAAACCACCCATAAATGCAATGAAACAATCACCTAACTTATCAGCTATCCTCACCTCTACCAAATATCTAAACAATAGAAACCAAACAGGAAATTACAAATGTAACAAACCTCGTTGCTTAGTTTGCAAACATTTAATAATAGCTAATACATTTTCCGTACCCAACACCAATATCAGGATACAGCCACCTAACCTCACCTGCGATACCCATAACGTAATCTATTATTTATTCTGCAACTTATGTCCTAATAGTGGATATATTGGTGAGTCTGGAAACAATTTTAGATTTCGTTTTTAATAACCATAAACAAACAATACGTCAAAACAAACCCTTATTCCCCATAGCTAAACACTACAATCAATCAGGACACACATTAGAAAACTGCAAATGCTTATTAATAGATTCTGATTTTACTTCCACATTCACACGCAGAAAAAAAGAAACATATTGGATTTTAAAATTAAATACACATAAACTAGGGTTGAATAGGGACTTAGGTGTTTTAAATCTTTATAAATATTTCAATAGTTAAGCAATTTTTTTAGATATAGTAAAATTTTTTTTTTTTTTTTTTTTTTAAATATTTATGACAGTTAGATTTAAGTTAGGAATATCCGAACAGTGACGTTCCATATCACGTGACGTCCACATCTCAAGGAAGGACGCTACTTGCTAACAAACAGTAATTTTAATTTATTTGTAACAAACAGTTTATTTCTGATGAAAATTGAGGACAATTTGAAATATCAAATATATATATAAATAAATAAATACTTTCATAAAATAAAACATTATAATTTTCAATTTGAAACTTTTTATATATATATATATATATATATATATATACTGGGTGTAACAGCCAAATCATGTAGCAGCCTAATTGTCCATCCCACAAAATGTTTAATATCTAAAAACTACTAAACTAATTGAGTTTCTTTTTTCCAGGTTTTTAGATAAGAAATTTAGCCATCCTGACACCATTTGTTGTAAGAATTATTAAAAACTCCATTGAGTTATTCAGCTAGAAAGAGAATAGGTTAAAATCATTTTGTCTCAGCCTCACTATGTCTTCCTAACTGAATAATGGTGAGAGGAAAAAGATCATTCAGGCCTTCAATAATGGTACAATATTCATACTCTGGCTTCCATCTTTAAAGTCCATTCAAGAACCATCAAGAGAATGGTGAATAAGTTTAAAAATGAGGGATCAGTAGAGAGAAAAACTGGATCAGGAGATCACAACAGGAAGAGGGATCATCATTTCAACTTAGACCTAAAGTGATCAATTAGAAAAGATCCAACTCAATCCATAAGACTTTTGGCATGTGAGAGAGGAGTCTCAGCTATGTGAGTCCAAAGAGCAGTGAAAAAGACTTGAAAATGAAATCATAACTGAAACCTCTGAGGTACCTTGTTACTCCAGAACAGAAAGTTAGAAGGCAAAGTTAATCTTGAATAAGTTGGAAAATGATCTTAGAATGATATATATATATTTGAACTTAATATCAATCCTTCATGAGTTTCCAATCCTTAGCGATGATTATTTAATGATGAACATGTCATTTTCATTTATGATTGATTTCACCATGATTCTTCAGTTAAGCTTGGAACATAATTATACATTCTTATTGCTCAGAGTAGAGTCCAATAATGTAATAAAAACCTTAGAGAATTCCAGTAAGATATCTTTAATCATTTCTAATTTCAACAGTTCAAAGCTTAATCTAACAGACAATTTTGATGTTACATTATTTGGACAATTTTGCTGTTACAGTCGATATATATATATATATATATATATAATATATAATATCTAGTTATTATCTTTTCTTATCAACTACAGCATTTAACATTCTTGTCTTTTCCCGTCATCCCATTCTTTGAAATTGCATTTCTCTACCTACTCTTCTGCTTGGGTATTTCTTTTCATATTCCCAAACAAAATTCTTGGCCCAATTCTCATGTCACTGTGAGAAAATCTTTTTTGTTACCTGTTTCTTTTATATTTTAGTGTTCATCATTCTCTTTTTTTTTTTCCTCATACAAAAATAGGTCAATAAATCTATTCCCATCAAGAATAAAAGCATCTGGTGAGATGGTCTGATCTGATGAGGTTTTTCATTTTCTTTTCTTTGTAATACTGAATATAATGTCATATTTATATTGAGTTTCTTTTTACAATGATGTCCAACCTGTACAAGGCCCAAGAGCCACTCGAGGTAGATAGTTATAGACAGATTTTATGGAGATATATAGGGAAGTTATAGTTAATCCTAGACTTGAACAGGTTAAGATTGTAGTGAGTGGGGAAGCATCCTCTTGGGAGTCCGTTCCACAAAGCAGCAGTTCATGGAAAGAAGCTACACAAGTAGGACTTACATCTCACCAATGGCATACAAAGGTAATGTGGGTGGTTCACTAAAATGTGCATGGTATGGTGGGTCTTATCCATAAAGTTTAAAGGTTAGAACTTGTTGAATTAAAGAATGCAGCTTGTGTGAACACTTTTCATGGAAATAGCGATAAAACAGCAAGAGACATGCAACATCTTGCCTGTGAGAGAGAGATCACAGGGTGGAAAATAATTTGTATTGCTGTAATAGTTAAAATCATTCTGTATATACATTATAATAAAATTTTTTGGTTGAACATTTATTTTTTATAGTATTTAGAGAGAAAAAGCATTACTACAGAATCTTATCTTCATATCAAGTAGAATGTATGATTAAATAAGTATTCATCATTATAACAAATAATTGATTGATTTGTTTATTATGGGTTATTGACCTCTTGCAGGTTATTTAAAGCCAGAAAATAATTTTAGATGGTAAGAATTTTAGGGGAATAATAATGAGTTATTGAATCAAGTCCTACTAATTAACCCATAGCTGGGGAAGGAAGAGGTGAATTCAAACCTTACCCAGGGTATTTGTGAGTAAGTGAATATAACAAGCCAACTCATCTCTCCAATTAACAATTCAAAGCCATTATTCATTGCACCACCTGCACATCCCACATTACAACACCTAGTTATGACAAATAAGGATGCATTTTTATGTTGGTATTGTTGAATGTAACAATGAAAGACAGCCAAATATTTTTGTAATAAACTTTTCTTGGTTTCAAACCAAATGCATTACATCAGATGGAAATTCATAAATGATTGGCTGAACTGGGAATAAGCAGATACTGTTCACTCATAGATTTCCACCTAATGTAAAATGTTACTGAGAAAAGTTGATTAAAAAATGTAGCTCTTTTTCAATGTCTGTTACAGTCAACAATACCTACATAAAAGAAAACCCTGTCAAAATATACATAATTTAAAGTATATATACACATATATTTTTTACTATCTTAAAAGCCACCCTATCAGGCTGCATTTAAACTAACTCCTTCGGAGGGCTCTTGATTATGCCTTCATCACAATAGAAAAGTAGATGCAATAGGCAACAATAAACTACAGAAGAACTCAAAATTGATCTCTGCATTTAAGTATTGCATTAATATTAAGCTTACCTTTTAAAAGTTCAACTATAATTCTTATGCCACCACTTAATTTAAAGACAATTTGATGTACATAGGTCTTTATTTTCCGTACAAACAATTATTTTTATTTCATGGGTAACTTTTGCTGGATTTTGCAATTAATTTTGATTATTCCAAAATTTTCCAAGTTATAAAAATTGTTATTGTACAAAAAATTCTGTGCAAAAAAATCACATTAAAAAATTCACCAAAAGAAATCACAGTAATGAAAACCTGGGAATCAAAAATTTCAGGATTGTAGGTGTTGATCAGGCCCAGAATGTTTTTAATTTACTCACAGAGTTGGCTTGATTCCAAAATGGTATGATAGGTTGGGCTATGGCCTCTAGGAGTAAAATTGAAAAAGTGTGACACACTGACATTCACATTTATAATATAGAAGATGAGCTATTGAAAGTTAGAGAGTTGTGTCCCCTTAATTGAAAAGTGTGACACAGTAACATACTGACATTCACATTTATTATTTACATTACTTGAAACATTTCAAGAAGTGGATACACATGTTTGAGTAGACATACCTGTTTTTTAAACTGTAAATTAAACATTTACCTACTTGTTCATTCAAGAATCTTAATAAAAAGAATATGCATCCCACTTATAGAGGAAACCACCATCAGGCCCTGTGTGCTTTAGACTACTCAATCATGGAAAGCATTTACAGTCAACCAATGTTCAATTAAAGGAAATTGAACATAGAATAAACTGTACCAAAGGTAGTTTCACACAATACCCCAAATTGATACAAAACCAAATCAACAAACTGAAGGCTTGAATCATATACTTAAAAAGACTTGTCAAATTGAGACTTTCATATGGATGACATGAATAGGGCCAGACCTGTTCAGAGATATCTAAACTGTCAGTTGCATACAACTGCTTTCTTATTAGAATTTAATTTAAGAACAACTACTACAATGTTTTACAAGACCATGTTCTAGCCTCTTTTCTGATCATACACACAGATGTAGATGTAAATTCTGTGCTAACAGTTGTTGTTCATGATGACGGTCGTCTTTGAGTATAGAATCCAGAGGTTAGCAGTGAATATTTCGAAGACAGTAGGGAAGCGTAGTTCAGGTTAGCAGTGGATATCCCGGTAAAAGTAGCAGAGCGTAGTTATTCCTTCTGTTCCTCTTCGCCTGATAAGCTGGCACTGGACATTCGGATAGAGTAAACAAAATGGCCGCCTTTATACACGACAGATTGAATATTCTATGTCTTCTGATTGGTTAATCTTCTATTGGTGGACTATAAAATGAGTTAAGTCATTTGGACTGGCTCACTAGTAGATAATTTACACAAAAAACTGCAACAACAGTTGCTTTTCTTGCATTTCTTGTTTGTAAAATTCCATTCCAGCTCCATGTGATCCCAGCCAACTTTTAATATTCAAAAATTTAAATGCAATGTCAATCGCTATCTACCGTCCATACATTGACATATTTGAAGCATTAGGTTAAAAATATCAGGAGATAAAGAATAGAAACTTCAACCTGGAGGGGAAAAAACATGTTTAGCTTGTAATATATGGAATAAAGTCACTTGTCTCAATCACAACACAAAAGAATAAATAAAAAGAATAAAATAAAATCAATGAATAAAATAAAAGTAAAACACAAAAATGCTAAATACTGATTTACAGTCTGAGAAGAAGAATGTGAACATTATATATATATATATATACATATATATATATATATATATATATATATACATAGAATGAAATTCAAATTTACCTCATTCAAATAGCTATTTCAACTACTTGTTGGTTGAAATAGCTATTTGAATGAGGTAAATTTGAATTTCTATTCTATGTAATTTCTAAGCTCTGTTAAAATAAATACATTGAGTTCTTTTTTGTACATCAGTTTTAATATTTTTTATATTATTAGGATTCACTTGGATTATATACTAATGGATTATATTATTATATATATATATATATATATATATATATATATATATAATTAGGAAATCAGCTGATTTTGCTATCTTGGTTTGAACCTTACTGTATCTTCAGGTGACTTTGGTCATTTGATTTCCTAACACTTTATTTTTTAAAAATAAAAATTTATGGATGCTATATTTATAAAAGAAAAAAATAAATGAAGAAGCACATGACATTGGGTGTGGGAGAAGGTGAGGAGGAGGAGGAGGAGGGGAAATTCAAGTGTATTGAAAATGTATCAGTGGGGGTTTAAATGAAGTTTAAGTTCCTTTTGAGTTTATCTGAAGTGGGATAAAAAGGTCATGCGTATATTTCATGACAAACATCATTTTCAAAGCACAGCCAATAACAGTGACCAATAGATTTGACAGCAATACAAAACATTCTATCTGGAAATGTGAGACATTGTTTTACAGTTTCCTCTTTCAGTCCATTGACTGTTCCTGGTTTTGTGCAGTAAGCTTTATCTTTGAGGCATCTCCATAAAAAGAAGTCTTTAGGAATGGAATGCACAAAGAATTCAACACTACCTCTTCACCTAATCCATCTCTTCAGATGAGTTGCATCAAGATAGAGACCCTTACATCATGATGGTAATGTGGGGAGGTTCCACTAGAGAATGGATTAATGCTGGAAAGTAACATTTTCAATAGATTTGCTTCAAAATGTGATGGGCACTTGATTTTGAGATTTCTGTCTCATGAACCATTTGTCATACAGATTTGTTTAGAGATTGGTGGCAGGGTTTCGTGACACTAGTAGATGGCTTGGTCTTCTTGAATATTCTTTATGAATGTCGTGTTCCATTTGCTTCAAAATTAACTCTGATGTAAACAATGGTGTGTCACCCTGGTGGACCTCTGTGAAACTGTCTTCTAATTTTTTTGCATTTCTTTAATGTATGTATATGAGAGAATATGATATATAAATTTTTATGTATGAGAACAATATTACAAAAATTAATGACAAATTGTAAAAAAACAATTTTGTGATGTGTTTCATCCTTTAGGACTTCATCAGATTAAAGTAACGCTTTTGGTATTGTTAGTTTATTTTCATACTTTTATTTATGAATTATAGTAGAGGTGTTAATTCCTAGTCATCATGTGTTTAGCATGGCTGAAATTTGAGTGGGCAACTTTCTATTTTTAAAAGACTTTCAGCACTCCATTACCATTGTTAAACAAGGTAAGGTTGATTGTGGTGGAGAGCTATTTGATGTATAGGGTCTCTTTTATAATGAGATGTTTTCAGAAATTTAATTTACAAAGGATTCTAGTGTTTTTGATGAGTATCTTTCTTAAGGTTTCTATACATCTCATACAGTCAAAAAATGAAAATAAACTAACAACACCAAAAACAATCCTCTCCTTAAAAATGGCTAAAGAAGTGGCCAAAAGCACTTAGGACAATCAACAATATGGACAAAAGGAAAAATGTAAGAATGCTGGAAAGATTAAATAAAAAATTAAGAAAATTTTCCTTGTCTGTCATATTTAATGAAAAATGTTTAAAAGAAAGGGTGCTACCAAATATACTAATCATATATATATATATATATATATATATATATATATATATATATATATATATATATATACAGCAGTATAAAATCACAGTGTATAAATGTATGAACACCAGGTTAAAAAAAAAAGAAAGTGGGTTTTGCTCAGATAGGAACATATGAACAACAAAAACAAGATTAACATTTGTAAATAAATTTTATATAACAAAATACAAAATATGGAAAAAGTAAAACAAAAAAAAAGAGAAAGAGGAGATGAAGAAACTCAAAGACAGCATATAATGTGTTCTATCATCTAAAAGGATTTCAATATATTGGTAATTTTCTTATTGATGGAATTATATATATGTAGGAGGAGGGGAAAGTATAAATGTAAACATTGGTTTTAATTATATACCAAGGAGAAACACTGAAAATATAGGTACATGAAATCTTAAAGTGCCCGAGGTCTGTTTTGTCTAGATACACAACTCATCCAATTTCATTCAGTTTGCCAACACTTTTGGTTTTGGTTTTATTGGTGTTGTAGAATGAGTCATATTCTCCATGATTTTCTCTCATACATTCATATCTGCTCGATGTGTATCCAAATGTAAACAAATGATGTCACACATTATGAAATGGACAAAGTCTGACAATTACTTTAAGGCATTTTTTATGTTTATACGTTCTTTTTATAGATTGTGGTTTAAAAACAGTAAAATCAACCTTGCTAACCAAAACACTCCTCTGTGGCTCAATTGTTAAAAGCATGTCAGGCGATATGATAGGTTCGTATAAGATACAGGTTTGTTTCCTGTCGAAGGACGCATATTTTTTATGACAATTTGTCTGACTTTCAGGCCAGTAAATGTTGTTAATACTGTTTATTATAAACAGAGCATTTTATTAAATATTTGTATCTATAAAAAGAACATATAAACATAAAAAATGTCTTAAAATAATTGTTGGACTCTTTCCATTTCATAATATATATATATATATATATATATATATATATATATATATATATATATATTACTTTTACATATATATTTACTTCATATATATATATATATATATATATATATATATATATATATTACTTTACATATATATTTATTTATATATATATATATATATATATATATATGATGAAAATATAATTGTAAGGTATGCTATATTTATAGTTAAAAGTGCCCAATTCAATGATAGAGCATATGTAAATATAAATATAAAAGTGAACACTGATGTCAACACTGAGCAGCAAGAGTCTGTTTCATGCTTAAATGCAATTATCAAGCCAACTTAGAACTCTTCTCCATCATCTAGTGTTTTGGGAAAGACAAACATTGTTTTCAGTTTCAAATTCTCAAGGACCTCTATATCAAAATCAACCAACCAACACTCAACAAAATTTATTACAAGTGTAGTAGCAATGTGTTGAAGTGCATATAACAAATATTTAATACCATTTTGCTTTCTGCCACCTTCCAGTCAGCTCCCTTTTAAATGTATATATATATATATATATATATATATATATATATATATATATATATATATATATATATATATATATATATATTTTTATTATAAAATTATAACATAAGTATGTTATAAGATCACTACAAAAAAATAAATTTTGTTTCAACACATTCTGTGTCTTCTCAAGTGATGATGTTGAGAAGAAAATAAATTTGTTTTAACAAAATCATCTATTTTTGTAGTGATCTTATAAATACTTATGTTATAATTTTTTATAAAAATAATTATATCTGCTTACTTTGTATTGAGCACTCTTTTAAGAATAGTAATTGTTGGTTATTGGAATTCATTCCGTCTATACCAATTATATACTTTGGTATATATATATATATATATATATATATATATATATATATATATATATATATATATATATATGTATTCATCTTTAAAATTGTATCCTTTCCACTGATTTGAATACTAAGACTATTTTTCATAAAACTTTTTATATGAATACTTTAAATACCACTACTTCAAAACATTCTAATAAATATTAAATTAAACTCAATTCAGGCATGCATAAATTAACCTTTTAAAATTTAGAAAAAAATAGCTCAAATAATTTTTTATAGAATCGTTAAAAATAATTAATGGTAGAAAACAGTGAATATTATTTTTTATAATTCATTTTTTATTTGTAGGTATGAATTTCTTAGAGGACACATTAGAGCATTCATTAAAATCAGTCTTTGTAATCAGTTACAGGTCATGTGACTTCTTTTTTTCACACACAAATTTCATATAAAAGCACAGGTATTTTGTACTTGATGCTCACAAGCATTGAAGAAAGCCCAAAAGAAATATATCCTTTCGACAAACATTAGCAAGCTTTAAAAACTTAAGAGACATCTGAAGATTATAACAGCAGTTTTTGTGATATATCACAGGTTTCGTTTCATGTCCAAATTTAAAAAAAAAAAAATGAAAAAATAATCCATAAAAAAATTCTAAAAGTGTTTTTAATGAATTTTATATAATTTATGGAAATGCATATTTCATAAAACCAAAAAAAAAAAAAACAATTTTCGTTACAAAAAGAGCAAAATAAAACTATTTTGAAGTTGGGAAATATTCATAGAAGAAGAGTCTTAAAATTTTTCAAATCATTCATTAAAATCTCTAATTCACAAAACTACCCAGATTTATATTTGGAGAATTTCATGAAATTCCAAATATATAATTTATAAAAAAAAAAATTTAATTCTGAGATTTCCAGACCATAATTGTTCTTTTATTTGAGATATCAATTTGGTCAATCTTGGAGAAAAAAAAAAGTGACTGCCTTTAATAATCTTCAGGCAAGAGAGTGAGCATAACTATAAATTTCTTTGGGCGATCTTCATTAAATTTTATCAAAGTCTCAAGACGACTTTAAACCTTATCAATAAGTTATAATAATCCAAATTACCTCAGAAATTTTAACTTTGTGGAAATTTTTGCAACAAGCAAAAATAATAAAGAAAGATTTTCGGAAATTTCGATCTAAAATGAAAATTACTGCTTTCATATTTGCTTACCTATATTCACTAGTTTCTGGATTCTCAGTTTTATCCATAACGAGGACAACAGTAGCTAATGAAATTCAAGAGAAGTACAAAGAAAATATAAAATCTTTGACAAAGGATGATCATCTAGATTTTACAGAAGAAGCTAGTTTGGTAAGTAATTGTCCAAAATGATTCTTGCCATATATGATAAATAAATTTTATTTTTTCACTTTGTATTATAAGTTATTAGTTATTTAAATTGTCTTAAATGTGTATAATATTGTTTACATGTACAAAACAAAAACTCTTTTTTTATATATTTGTTTATTTAAAATACAATTTATTTATTCCATGTCTTTAATTTTCAGTATTCCTGTTTAAACCTAGCAGTGTCTTCTTTCAACAAGGATAAGTTTCTAGTACCTTTTTGCACACTATGAAATTTTGTTTGTGTTGTATGTTAAGGCATCAGTAGAACTACATGTGATACTAATTAGATTTATATACTAAAACTATCTTTTTTCACCAAACTTTATTTTTAGTCTGAGCATACAGGGTATACACCCTGACTAAAACTTCTGTGAAAATATTTTTTTGTTGCAAAGTAGATAAGGTAAGCTATAATGAGTGAGGATAGATTTAATATGTTTGTTCCTTTCTATCTTCACAAAGACATTCAGTTAGACTATGATAAAATTGTAAGCTTCTATGCAAATACGAACCCATGAAAACTGACTTTAGTAAACCCTCTTTCATAAATGCTATATAATCACACTTTGAATCTAGAAGTTTTACATATCAAATAAATAAAAGAAAAAATAAATTTAATTTTTATACATATATATATACATAAAGATAGATAGATAGATAGATAGATAGATATACATATTACTTTATGTTGGTAAAACCTCAATTCCAAATTTTAAATTCTGTAATCATATATATATGAATACTCTCTACTCATTTCAAAAACCTAATATATATGATCACAGAATTCAAAATTTTGAATAGAGATTTTTACTGAGGAACATGCCACCTCTAATTGAAAATGCTGGATCCAATCCTGTGGCTACTTATGTTTGAAATAGACACCCAGTTTTTTTTTTATTATTATTTTAAATAGTGTGTATTACATCTATAAACCTAGTAAACACTGCTTAAAATAAAATTTATAAAATGGGACATCTATTTCAAACATGAGTATCCACTAAGAAATAATGTTTGAAGTAATAAAAATATCCAATTAAAAATAAATCTATGAATTCTTTAGAAATTGCTTTTTTTATGTTTTGGATATGAAACCAAGCAGATATGGGGTTTCAAGAATAACTGAATGAGGAAATGTGCTTTCTTT
>CAHIKZ030005358.1:0-142500 GCA_903632075.3 Acanthosepion pharaonis | reverse complement strand
GCAAAGACACCTAGTTTTCACATTGTGCTAACTAAACCCAAAGTAGGCAGGTGTTGATAACAATTGTTTAAAAAAGATTGATATGGTAATTTTCTAACAGTAGCTTAGATGTGACACAAGGTTGAAAGTATGGAAGTATGGAGCACTCAGTGAGAACAGAACTCACTATTCAGTCATAATTGTGCTAGTGAGACATGCTTGTGAAGGAAAGCAAGAAGAAAGGACCAAGTATAAACAATAAGAAGACAGAATGTGTGACACAAGGTCGAAAGTATGGAGCACTCAGTGAGAACAGAACTCACTATTCAGTCATAATTGTGCTAGTGAGACATGCTTGTGAAGGAAAGCAAGAAGAAAGGACCAAGTATAAACAATAAGAAGACAGAATGCGTGACACAAGGTCGAAAATATGGAGCACTCAGTGAGAACAGAACTCACTATTCAGTCATAATTGTGCTAGTGAGACATGCTTGTGAAGGAAATCAAGAAGAAAGGACCAAGTATAAACAATAAGAAGTCAAAATGCATGATTATCAGCAAAAAGATGAACCCAAAATGTAAATTACAGGTCAAGGATACTAAAATCAAGCAGGCACAGAAATTTAAGTATCTGGGAAGTGTTCTAACAGAGGACGAAATGTGTGACACTGAGATCCAAAAACATATTGGGACGGCCAAAGAAGTATTCCAGAAACTAAGCAAGGTATTAAGATACAGAAAAATTTCATTGGAAACAAAAGAAAAGAGTGTTGAACTGTTACGAAATATCCATCCTCTTGTATGGCAACAAATGCTGAAAAATCACCTCTAAGATGAGAAAGAGACTTGGACCAACAGAAATGTGGTTCTACAGAAAGATGCTGAAGATACCATTGGCCAAATGTGTGAGCAATAACAAGGTTTTGGAGAGAATGGAAATGAAGAGGAAACATTCTTAACATCAGAAAGAGGTAATTGAAATTTCTGGGGTATGTAGTGAGGAAGGAGGGTTTGGAAAATATGACACTCACAGGACAGATAGAAGGAAAGAGAGACAGAGGAAAGCAGCACGTAACTTACTTGATGGGCTTGAGCAAATGGATGGAAGAATAGGGTTTAGGAGAAAAACTTATTAAGAGCAACAATGGATAGGAAGGAGTGGAGGACCATGATCGCTTACATCCTGAAGGGACACTACACATAAAAGAAAAAAGGTCTTACTAGTGAAATTGATAAAGACACTATCATAAAAAGACAGTCACCCAGAGATGTTAGTTCAAATCACTGTCTATGAACCAGAGAAAAACAAATTTGAAAAGATGATATGATATATTAAAATTCAGTATTCCATGAGGTTTCAACATATGTGCTTTTTCACTATATATTGGGTACAATGTCATATCAGACAAATTTCATTTATGAAGCAGTCTATTGCTACAAACATTTGGTAACCATTCAAACACTGAGCCAAGGCCTGTGTTTACTATCCAACAACCAAGCATGGTTGGGGGCCCCGGGTAATGCTTTGTGACCCTTGCTATCTTATCAACATTTTTTTTTTTTTACCTACATTTAATATACATTTACAAATCAAACTAAACTCAACTGACTATTAAAGGATAAAAAATGGGATGTAGTAAAGTAAGGAGGCCATATCATAGATTATTCTGTATCATAGATACATAGATAATTATTTAAATATATAATTTAATATTTAATATTAATAAGGAATTAGTGATACAAGTGTTACTAATTAACCCATAGCTGGGGGAAGAAGAGATGGATACATACCTTTCCACTGAGTATTTGCGAATATAATGAACACAATGAGAATTGGAACTTGCCTCTCTGATTAACAATGCCAAATCATTACCCATTACACCACTTGTACAGAGCCAACTTGTACTACCCCCAAACCCCTGACATGGGGTTGCATGCTGGATTGTGGGTCCTGGGAAGTGCTTTGTGACTCTTGCTATCTTAACAATATTTGCTTTTTTTACCTACATTTATATACATTTACAAATTAAACTAAGCATAACTGACTATTAAAAATGAAAAATTTTCACAGATCTGGACATCATTCTGGAGTTTTTGTTTTTTCATCAAAATCCATGAATTTGTTTTGTTCATGCTAAGTCTTGAAAAACACTATATATAAAATTCACTATTTTTTCTCCATAATGTTGAATGTGCCAAAATTATTCTACTTTTTAACAAGAAAAATTTGAAGTTGATGTTAAAAATTACTACAAAACATTATTGATTTATTTATAATCTCTTATGACATGTCTCTAATTTCTGTTTATAAAAATCTGCTTCCAATTAAATGTTGATGAACTTTCCAAATCATTTGAGGTGAAACTGAAAAATCCATTATAGCAGATCATATGTTGGTCAATTTGAAATGATATGGTTTGGCATCTTGAATCAATTGTCTCAATAAATAGGTTATGAAAGCAACAATAAATGTCAAAAAAACATGCTAGAACCTAAAAAATTTGCTGACTTGACTCACAAACAGAACAATATAAATTTTGGGTAATATATGTTTTAAATATTAAAACCTTTTTATGGATGAAGCAGTTAATTTATTTTTTAAAAATTTACTCCATTTATGAAATTGCAAATTTAATTCTAGAATCAGTTTATAGTTAATAGTATTATAAATCTATTTTAAAAGACAAAATTGTGGCATTAAAATGGTAAAAATTAGCATGTTAAATTCATGTTTGAAAAAATAAACATCAAAAAAGGAAAGCAAAATATTTGTGAATAAAATTTGCATTCAAATGTTTCTTCAATTCTACTGAATGTAACATGTAATCAGAAAAGTTGCATTAAAAGTTGCATATATAAAATACTTTAATATCACTGCTGTCAACAAAAAAATAACACAAAAAGCTGTATTTCTTGAGCTTTCACTGAATTTTATAGGATGCCATCCATTTACATGAGATCATTAGGTAGGTAACTTGCTCTTTCCTCTGTCCTTCTTGCCCTCAGTCTACCTTATGGGTATCAAATTTTCCAATCTTTCTTTCCTTATGTGTCCTAGAACTCTCTCATTTTAATTCTATGCATGTGTGCTTTTTGTTTCAATTTTCTTTAAAATTTCTTTGTTGCTCACATAATCTGACCATGGTATTCTCAGCATCTTTCTGTAAAACCATATATCTGTTGTTTCAAGTCTCTTCTTCATCTGTGAGATTGTTCAGTATTTACTGCTACAGAGGAAGACTAATATTACATAAGTGTTCAACAGTCTTTTCATTTTAAATTTTCCTGTTCTAAAGAAGTGTAGTGTAAAAAATAACATTTTTCACAAAAAGTATGGTCATATTTTGCAGTAAACATATAATCTGCTGCTCACACACCACACAAGCCATATAATCATTTCACATTGATAGTCTCTATTATATTTATTTATACATTTTTTTGGAGTAATATACTTTTACTTACCATTAATAATACTGTATTAGTTTAGTAAGATTACCCTAGTAGCTTCAATAACTGCATCAGCAGTTCATTATTGACATAGACTACGTAAGTGTTTTGTTTAATGATTATTCTGTAAAACACTAAAATATCACATGATTACTCATTGGTAATTTAAGTTTATAAAAGTCCCCATGTGCTCTACTTAGATAGGCCTATACTACATTGCTGTTCCAGATGGTTTAAAACTTAAGAACAATCTGAAGGATGTATATATATATATATATATATATACACACACACACATACACAATGGGTATAACAGTAAAATTGTCCAAATCATGTAACAGCATAATTGTTTATCTGGCAAAATGTTTAATATCTAAAAAAACACTAAACTAATTGAGTTTCTTTTTTACAGGTTTTCAGATAAGACATTTAGCCATCTTGACACCATTTGTTGTAAGAATCACTGAAAAACACTTTAAGCTATTCAGCTAGAAACAGAACAGATTAAAATGTCAGCTCTACTATATCTTTGCAACTGGGCAATGGTGAGTGGAAAAAATCATTCAGGCCTTCAGTAATGGTACCAACATTCATACTCTGGCTTCCATCTTCAAAGTTCATTCAAGAACCATCAACATAACGGTGAATAAGTTTAAAAAAGAGGGAACAGTAGAGAGGAAAACTGGATCATGAGGTCACAACAAGAACAGGGATCATTATTTCAACTTAGAACTAAAGAAATCAGTTAGAGAAGATCCAACACAATCCATAAGATGTTTGGCATGTGAGAGAAGAGTTTCAGCTATGACAGTCCAAAGAGCAGTAAAAAAAGACTTGAAAATAAAATCATACATGAAACATGTGAGGCACCTTGTTACTCCAGAACAGAAAGTTAGAAGGTTAAAGAGGGTGAAGATCATCTTGAATAAGTTGGAAAATGATCCTGGAATAATATATATATATTTGAACATTATTTCAATCCTTCATGAGCTTCTGATCTTTACCTATGATTAATTAATGAAGAACATGTCATTTTCATTTATGATCAATTTCATTAAGATTCTTCAGTTAAGCTTAGAGAGTAATTATACATTCTTATTGCTCAATGTAGAGTCTAATAGTGTTATAAAAACCTTGGAGAATTCTAGTAAGATATCTTTAATCATGTCTAAGATACAATGGATTAAATCTTAATCTAACAATAGGAATAATTTTTCTGTTACACAATTTGGACAATTTTGGTGTTACACATGGTATATATATATATATATATACAACTATAGGATTGGTGTATATGGAATAAATTCCAATAACCAAAAAATACTATTCTTAAAAGAGTGCTCAATACAGGGTAGAACAAATATAATTTATTCGAAAATATTATCAAGTGATGGTGTTGACATTCAACACCATATATATATATATATATATATATATATATATATGTGTGTGTGTGTGTGTGTATATATATAAACACAAATATATATATATATATATATATATATGTATATATATGTATGTACGTGTGTGGGTGGGTGTATACACACGCACATATATATATATATATTATAACGAGCAACCCCTATGAGGAACCATCATTGGATCTGACATGCCTAACTGCTTGGATTTGGCTCTGCCATTGTTTTCAATGTATGATGGTCCAGTAGTTCAGTTCTTAAGACTAAAAAACCAGACTACCCACACATATAATTTGATTTGATTAGTGATGAAGGTTTGTGCAGAACCAACCAGACATTTTGAAAGAATTGAAAACAGAGAACTGGTACATATAGTGTGCCACAAAAGTCTCCAAATGAGGTTTTAAATTCTGAGTTTTACTTCTAGACAAGTAGCTAATGAAGACTGTGAGGCTCAGTCTGTCCTGATATACATTTATAGTCTGATCGAGAAGATATGGATTTATACTTTCCACAAGGGTATTTGTAGGTGAATGTAATAAACTTGATTGGAATTTGAACTCAGCTCTCCAGTTTCACATTCCAACCTTCCATCCATTACACAAATGTGCATCTATATACATCACACACACACACACACACACACACACACACACACACACACACACACACACACATGCACACACACACACACACATGCGCACATGCACACACACAATTATATCCGATTTTTGGTTTGATTTCTATAATCTAACTAATATTTTGGTCATAATGGTTTGTTAATTTGTTTATTATTTACTTTATTTATTTGGGTTCATTGATTTTGTTTTTTATTTTTTTATTTATTTATTCTATTTCCTCTATTCTAACGGGTGTGATTTGGTAATTTGTTTGGGTTAATATATTTTGCTTATTTTATTTTCAGTTTATTTATTTTTTTATTTATCTTTTATTTATTTATTTGCCAGTAGCTGATTTTTACTGTAGCTGATTTTTACTGTGTTTTTGTTGAATATTTTGTGTAGGGTGCTTGATTCTGGGAAGTGTTTGTGTCAGAGTTTGAAGAATATTTTTCCTACATTTGTTTTTACGTTTTAGTTGTACAGTTGGTTGAACCATATGATATTTCTTTTCTCTGGAAATCGGCTATCTTTTAGGATGGTTTCGTAGTCTTTCTTAGCTTTGTTAAATATGCATTCATTGGAGGAATTGTTGGAAAGCCTGCAGTTAATTGATATATATATATATATATATATATATATATATATATATATATATATATGATGGACTCTCCCATCGTTTTTGTCGTATGAGCATCTTTCAGTTCAGTTTTTATGCTTATGCTTCGTATGAGACAACAATCCTGCATACAATTTGCAAACAAATCCACATGAAGGGCATACTGAAGGGTATATATATATATATATGTAAAAGTAGATACTGAGGTCAACACCAAGAAATGACAGTCTGTTTCATGTTTGAATGCAATCTTCAGGCTATGACACACATGGCCTGTAGATTTCATTCAAACATGAAAGAGATTGTCACTGCTTGGTATTGACCTCAGTGTCCACTTTTATATTTACATATGCTCTAACTGTGATATTGAGCACTTTTACATAAAAGCATACCTTGAATCTCTATTTTTATCATACATACATACATACATACATACATACATATATATTGATGTGTATATATTTAATTCTTTGCAGAATTATCTTCAGGATTATGGATATTTACCTGTTGTTGCTAACGGAACCATTCATAATGTCTTTAGTAAAACAGCAGCAGTTTTGTGAGTATAAGTTCCAAAATATTAAACTAAATGGTATATTCAGTTATCAAAACCTTTTCTATTTTTTATCAGAAATTTTAGTTTTTATCTAAACACAAAAAGTAGGTATAAAATCAGTATAGTTTCAAATATACACAGTAGTAAAATAAAACAACTTTAAAAAATGTTTTCCCTCAGCCACTACTGAAAATGGATTAATTAGTATTTGAATTATATACATATTGTAGCATTGTATGCAAATTAGATAGACAAGTTTAAATAGAGAACAGCTGGTGAACATGTTGCTATTCATGACACAGAGAACTGTATTATGAATACTACTACGCAGAGAGATATGAAAAACATAACATATATATTTACATTAAATTTTATACCTAAATTATATACCTGAATTATTATACATGAATTAATTATATAGAGAAATTATTATAATTAATTATTATTGAATATATTTCATTAGCCATTATTGAAAACATGAATTATATGCTGGCCCAAGTGATCAATGCTTCTCAGTCTGATCCTCTTCATCCTGTACATCAAGGGTTCTCAACAAGGATCCACATAAGCCCTAGGGGTCCATGTAATATTTCTGGAGGTCCACAGGCAAAAATATAACAAATTTGATATCTACAATGATATTGTGGTGGTCCATGAAGAAAGCTAATTCAGAATGGTTTTTAATATTAAAATACAGCACAGCTCTACATTATTGCTTTTCCAACATCTTATCTTGTTGAATCACCATTTAGTCATGTTTCTCAACTGTTATCAAAAGTTTGCAATAGAGTTGACATTGTGAAAAGAGGTGATCTTTGACTGTCATTAACATCGATGGAACCAGATATAAAGAACTCACTGAGCAGCATCAACTATATGAATCTCATTAAATAAATATGCCTTTCTTTTTTTTTCTAATGACACACTTAACTTAAATTGGTTTATTAAAATTTTTAACCAGTGTGTATAAATAAATGCTGCAGTGAATTCAATTGGCTGAAGAGCTCTGCTCTCCATGGCCTTGACCTTGGAAGAAACATTATAATATTGTAATACAAGATATTGGTCAATAAAAATTATTATTACTATAATTATTATTATTATTGTAGAATAATTTATTTGCATTAAATTAGTTTTCATTTAAAAATAAAGCCTAATTATACAATATTTCTTTGATTATTAAAACCTCGAAATTTTTATTAGTGAAAAATAGAATATTGTTGTCTTATGTGAAGTAGTTATTAAGGGGTCCACTAAGAAAAAAAAAAGGTAAAGGGCTCTATGGTTAAAAAAAGGTTTAGAACCACTGCTCTACATAAATGATCTGCTGAAGAATATACATTGATATTTTATGAATATCTATATAGATGATACAACAATATAGTGGTGCACCTCCCAAAATCTAGAGGACAAGAGCCTGGCAGCTGATCTCTCCTCTGACCTAGCTCTAACAGCTCAGTGAAGCCAGTCACATTCAATTCCTTAACAATCAAATTAGTAAGTTCCTACAATCATCAAACAGACCTTAAACCTGCTCAAGCCTCTCACTATTCTATTGCTATTTTCATGGACAATTATTCAAATGAGCTATATTCCTTAGTGCCACATACATGTGGATGAAACAGCCTCATTCTCTTCATAATCCATTAGTCGGAAGAAAATTACACTTGGACAGCTTCTTCTCACAAACTTCAATTTTGAGGAACCGATTCCCAAGAGGATGCTTTCACTACAATCTTAGCCTGTTCAAGTCTAGGGTTAACCATTATCTTCCCCACATATCCTCATAAACTGCATCACTTATCTTACCACTTACACAACAAAGTCCTTTAGTAAGCCTCTACCTTGAGTGACTCTTAGGGTGAATATTAGTAAAAAAAAAATTATCTGTTTAAATTATTTTCTGAAGCCTTACTACTCCAGCATGTGTTCTGGTGTTTACTTCAGAAATTTAAGTGCAGTACTAGATTGACAGTTAGGTCTCATCATTTTACTGTTGAAATTGCTAGATGCAGCTGTAAGTTCTATTCTAATAGTTTCTTCTCTGGCACTTCTAACCTATGAAACTCTCTTACAGCTTCTTGCTTTACTACAATCTACAAAAATTAAATGTAACATTGGTTGTCATTTTCTGTTTCCTTGAATTCTGTTAAAATGAAAAAATTAAAATGGAGTCAGAACAAGAGAATCATAAACGTTAATCATAATTAAAAACTTAAAAAAAGAAATTAAGGAAATATATATGAAGGTGATAATTAAAAAAAAAAAATTGAAAAAATATACATGAAGGTGATAAGTAAAAATTTATTTATACAATTACAGAGCTTTTCAGAAATTTGCTAATCTACCAGAAACAGGAGTCATTGATGAACAAACTGTACACAAGATGAAGCAACAGAGATGTGGAGTCATGGATATACACAGTAAACTGAGTAACTATAAAATGGGTAAATATCAGTTATTCTTCTGTATTTTATTAATATATGCATTTTAGTATTATATTACTATAATAAATACTATTATATTACTATAATAAACATTAATATGGCACTACTATAAAATTTTATTAATATATATGAAATACTATTATATTATTATAATGAGTACTATTATTACTATAATAAATACTATTATATTACTATAATAAAATATTATTACTATAATAAATACTATTATTACTATAATAGATACAAATATATTAATATAATTAATACTATTATATTGCTATAATAAATATTTTTACTATTACTATAATAAATGTTATTATTACTATAATAATTACAAATATATTACTATAAATAATACTATTGTATTGCTATAAAATATTATTACTATAATAAAATATTATTACTATAAAAAATACTATTATTATTATTATAAATACTATTATTACTAAAATAAATACTATTATTACAATAATAGATATTATATTACTAAAGTAAATAATACTATTATTATAATAAATACTTATACATTGTTATAATAAAAACTTAATACAGGAACAAGTACAAATATATACTATAATTAATACTATTATATTGCTTTAATAAATACTATTATTATTACTATAATGAATACAATTATATTGCTATAACAAATACTATTATTATTACTATAATAAATACAATTATATTGCTATAACAAATACTATTATTATTACTATAATATATACAATTATATTGCTATAATAAATACTATTATATTTATAATAAATACTATTAAAGAGAATCTATTATTATTTTTTACATGCAAAAAGTGATTTAGTTTTAGCATAAAAAATTATAATAATATAATCCCTTTTTCTTGTATTTATTTATTATGCTTGTTTGTATTTGTTATATTTTTAACATTTCATTCTTGACCTTTACCTAAAACTATAATAATATATATAATTGTAGGTCCTTCAAAATGGAACAAAAATGACATCACTTACAGAATAACTAAATTTACAAAAGATCTTCCAGAAAAGGTTCAGAGGTAAGAATTCCCAAAATTTTATTCTGATATCAGATACTCTACAATCTTTTGGGTCAGTTCTATCTATCTATCTATCTATCTATCTATCTATCTATCTATCTATCTATCTCAACCTGTTCATATCTATCTATCTATCTATCTATCTATCTATCTATCTATCTATCTATCTATCTATCTATCTCAACCTGTCCATATCTATCTATCTATCTATCTATCTATCTATCTATCTATCTATCTATCTATCTCAACCTGCTCATATCTATCTATCTCAACCTGTTCATATCTATCTATCTACCTCAACCTGTTCATATCTATCTATCTATCTATCTATCTATCTATCTATCTATCTATCTATCTATGTTTCTACTAATCATTGTACATTTACAGGACATACACACTTGATTTTAAAATTACCTTTCTATTAACTTTGCCTTCATTTTTAAACCATTCTCTTCAAATCAATTTTAAGAGTTTCCAAATAGCCTTGTATAAAATAAATAATTTACTTCATATTCACAATTCTTGAAATTTGTCATGTAAGCAATCTTCTATTATGTGTCAGTTACATTTTGGTTAGCAATTGATAAAAAAAATACCAGCAGAATATGTTCCCTGTTTTGCACAGATTGCACCTGGAATTTCATCTCAAAATACTTGAGTTAATTTTTATTAAAGCAGCCTTCACTATATGTACAGAAGGAATGGCTGCTAGGACTTAAAGCAATCTGCATATAAATATTTGGTTTTAGTATATTAAGAATGCAATATATTGTTTTTTTTTTCCTTTTTCAGCTGGTACATACTTTTATTTTATTCTCTTTGATTGATTTTTGATAAATGAGGAGTGAAACCAGTAAACACACAACAATTATTTATTTTTCTGTATTAAATATCAGTTCCTACTTTCTTCTGGTTTTAACTCCATATGTCTGTTTTATAAACTATCATGTCAGTTACTATTTTTCTGGATTTAATTTCCATATTTTAAATACGTCAATTTTATATGCTGTCATCAAATGTCAGTTCCTGCTTTTTTTTGGTTTTAGTCTCCATGTTTTAAATATGTCTGTTATATGCCAGGGGTCAGCAACCTACGGCATGTGTGACACACGTGTCATGCTAAGTAATTTCCAATGGTACGCAGCCACAAATGACATCATGAAATCCAAACCAATAACTACTACAATGCAAAGAAGTTTAACTGTTTCAAAACTGCTCACTTGTTGCATTCCCATAATAATAAAAACTTTAAAAAAATTTTTAAAAACAGTTTATTTCTATGAATGTGATTTACATATTATTGTATATATTACTATATAAAATATATTGTAGAGCAGATACATTGATCTTGACTTGTATAAAAATATGTATACTGTTGGCACATTGAATGATTGAAAAACCTACATTGGCACATAGTCAGCAAAAGGTTGCTGACCCATGTTATATGCTACCATCAAATGTCAGTTCCTATTTTTTCTTGTTTTAGTTCTATATTTTAAATAGGTCAGTTTTATATGCTATCATCAAATTTTGTACTTCAAACAAAACCTTTTAATTTACTTCTTTTCCTCAGTAGTTATGAGTATAATAATGATGATGATTAATATCCTTTTTCAATGAAAACAAGTAAATATTATAAATCATACTTATTATAAAACCCAGGTTGTGCGTGTGTGTGTGTGTCTGTACGTTTATATATTGGATCGGATTTCCTACATTTTTCAACTGATTTCAACAAAACTTCACAGGACTACATAAAATTACCTTGCGGTGGTTCTGACAATGCCAAAAATTGGAAAAACACAATTGTTTTTGCATAAAATCAATTTGAAAACATGATTAAGAGGCATCGCTGTTTCAAGAATGAAAGGGGGACATTTCATATTGAGTTATACTTATTATAAAACCCAGGTTGTTTGTGTGTGTGTGTGTGTGTGTGTGTGTGTGTGTGTGTGTGTGTGTGTGTGTGTGTGTGTGTGTTCATTTATATATGGGATCGAATTTCCTACATTTTTCAACCGATTTCAACAAAACTTCACTTTTTTTAGGCAGGTAGTGTTTCTTATTGTCTTGCACACTTTTTTCTTTATTTTTACATTCAGAATGCTTTAAAAATTCCATTTACAAGACAATTGTTTATAATAAAATTCTATTCAATCGGTAGACTCATAATGATTGAAAACTTACTGTTACATCCCCGGGCAACGCCAGGCTCTACTGCTAGTAATATATAAAAATAATTACACTTTCTCATCTTACTAATATTTCAACACATGAATAATTTCTTCAATAGAACCAATCATTGATGATACCTAGTAAAATTAGGATGCTACTGTGGGATATTTGGCTAAAACCTCTTTACATAAATTTCCAAAAGGCTAGGATGTGGTTTCAAGCCCTGAATGACAACCTTCCTACAGATGGTATCTCAATAAAAACACTCAGTGTACTTGGACTACAATGAGTGTCAGAAAGAGCATACGGCTTTGTAAAACCTAGTCTCAAATCATTATGATAAATCCTTTGTCAGGCAGGACCCATATTGTCTTCTGTGAGATTAATTCTAGTCCTACATATATATATGGTTAGGATGGGGTCACAATCCTTGAATGACAACCTTCCTACAATTGGTGTCTTAATAAAAACACTCAGTGTACTTGGACTACCATGAGTGTCTGAGTTTCGCATCAGGAAGAACATCTAGCCTTATAAAACCTTTGCTCAAATAATTATGACAAATCTCCTGCCAAACAGAGCCCACCTTGCTTTGTGTAAGTTTAATCCTGGTTTTGCCTTAAAAATAAAACATGATTATGGTGATGACAATGAAATATTATTTATAGTTTTTAGAGTTTATTTTATCCTTTCTATTATTACATTTGTTTATTTTCTTTTCATATTTTTTCATTTACTGATAAATTACTGAATTTGCTAAATTCCTGAAACTTGTTTATGCACTAATTATTATGATGTTTGATATTGTAAACAGGAAATCAAAAATTAACAACGTTTTAAGAACCTATTAAAAAAATATTACTCATTATTTAAGTCTACTTAGATTTGCTTAGCTTTATAATGTTGTCCTTCCCAGTTACTCATAATAACTTATAGTTTATCTATATTGCATTCAGCATCTTGAATAAGTTACTAAATATATAACTTTGAAGGATGTACAATGCATTTATGTCCATGAAATGGTTCCCAGTGAAATACATCACTAATAAACTCTCTTTTTCTTCTTCTTCAGTAGTGTCTACCAAATTTTATTCTATTTCTGTTTTTTTATATTTGATATGGGAAACTGTTTACCAGTCTTTGGCAAACATGAACTTTTGCGCATGCAAAAAAAACAGTGTCTCAAAAGGCCAGTTTTTCTATTGACACCACTATTATTTTAACTACCTTCACTCCTCAGCAAACTGTTTATTGTTTTAAAAAGCAATTATTAGAATTGTAATAAAACCTAAGCATATTTATGTGAGTTTATACATTTTTCTTTGTTCTTGAGAATTTACAACAAAAATAATAAACACTATTTATTATATTGTTTATTTATTATATTGTTTATTTATTATATTGTTTATTTATTAAATTGTTTATTTATTAGATTGTTTATTTATTAGATTGTTTATTTATTAGATTGTTTATTGGAATGGTTGGCTCAATTAGCTGCTGTTTTGCCAAGTAATTGATTCAAACTTTATAAAATATTAAATAATAAGGATTTACTTATAGTTGGTTCCTATATTTTAATAATTTAGTAAATGTTTATAAATTTATGAATAAAAATTGTTTCCAATAATTGTTTTGCGCTTTCAAGACAAGACTGTCCATTGTCCTGTCCAAGTCAAGTATGTTCATTTTCCTGTTCTCGTCAAGTATCTTCATTGTCCTGGTCAAGTCAAGTATGTTGATTGTCCTGTTCAAGTCAAGTATGTTCATCTGCCTGTTCAAGCCTATTCATTTTCCTGGTCAAGTCAAGTCAGTTCATTTTCCTGTTCAAGTCTGTTCATTTTCCTGATCAAGTCAATTACGTTCATTTTCCTGTTCAAGTCTGTTCATTTTCTTGGTCAAGTCAAGTTGGTTCATTGGCCTGGTAAAGTCAAGTTTGTCCATTGTCCTGTCTAAGTCAAGTCTGTTCATTTTCCTGTTCAAATCAAGTCAGTTCATTGGCCTGTTCAAGTCAAGTTTGTTCATTGGTCTGTTCAAGTCTAAGATAAGCCTTTATCTTCACCACATATCTCATAAACTGTAACCTGGAGCAGCTTGGGCCTTGTACAGGGTGAACATTGTTGTATAGAAGAATAACTTCTATTAATGCTAATACTATATAATCTATGGTAACTATTAATGCTAATACTATATAATCTATGGTAACCAAAGTTGTGTTTTGTTTGTGCATATGTGGGTGTCCAGATATCTCAAGCCAAACAGAAAGTCACTGAGACCCAGTTTGCTTGCATAAATTAAATAACTACATGACCTCAGCAGCTTGTGTGAGGTTGACTTTGAAAGCTATTTGATGTCACCAGAGTTCATCAGAGAGCACAGCATGCTATTTCCAACCAAACAAAACAATTTCTAATCAAAAGAAAATACAGTCCAGTTGTCTAACTTCTCTGAATATGTATTTGTCATTATATGTTTGTGAGACAAAGATTTTATTATCAAAATATGCTCTAAAGTTTGTTTGTTCAAAATGTTTGAAATTTTTAATTACTAGATAAATATATAAGTATACTTCTGAAAATGTTTTTTTCTGATTAATAACTGTTCACTTAGTTTAAGGCATTTGTAATGAGAAAAAGTTTGGTTTCTGAGTCCTTATTTATATAATTAAGTTTTATTAAATTGGGAATGGCCTGTTTAGCTTGAGTGTAAATGTGTTGACAGCATCAGTTGTGATATTTATCTTTTTATTATGAGATTTGAGCAATTCAGTGAGTGTCAACAAGATGGAGTACATATCTAGAAGAAATGTCTGTTGTCTGAGTCAAATGAATTAATGTATTTAACATAACAAATTTGTTTAAAGGAGGTTTTCAGTTGTTTCTATCTTGGTTGGAAGTAATAGGATTTCCTATTGGTCAATTATGTAACCTAGAAATTCTAGTTCAAATATCTGAGATAATCTTTGACTTGTAGTAGGAAAGTCCTTGAAAAACAGGTTTTAGGTGAAGCAATGTATATGTTCTCTTGTACATATACATATATGATAGAACTAAAAATATCTTATGTATTAATCACTAGAATGTTTTCCCTAAGTTTCATAGACTGAATGACAATCTTGTAAAATCATATAAACAACAAACTGTAATGACGGTAGTTTTTTTTTTAATATTCTCATCAGTGACATAATAACAGGATCTGAAAAAGATTTATTTTGAAAAAAGAAAAAAAGAAATGAGAGCTATGTCCCACGGTATCAAAATAAAATCATGCAGGGCAATTTTTACTGGTGAGTTCTCCTTAGTGCCTTGACTGCTTGAATTAAAGCATGCTACTAGTTTGGCAACTAGGTTTCACTATTTTAGTATTGAACTACCTAAATGCAAACATATGTTCTATTCTAATAGTTTCTTTTCTCAGACTTCTTGCTTGTGCAACTCCCTCCTGCCTTCTTGCATCCCTGTCACATATAATCTTCAAAAATTTAAATGCAACATCAATTGTCATCTTCTGCCTTCCTGAAACCTGTTCTTTATTGCCCATCCTCCTCACTAAAGTCTTTTGATTTTCTTTCACACCCAGTAACCCCTGGATCCTAGTGGCAATATCGTCTTGCTTGGAGTGAAATGATTAAAAAAATAAAATGCAAATATGAAACTGGATATCTATCAAGAATGGTGATACTATTTTAATCTCCTGTAATCAGCATATTGTCTGAAGTCATCTGATGAAGTTGTTTTTTTTTTTAAAGAGAGGAATATAGAGGAAACTATATGGAATTGTGACGATCTTCCATTATTGGTTGTTTTAATTATCCCAAGTGAAAGTATGTGCATGAATTTATCTTTAGTAATAATTTGTTTTTGAGAGCTAAGTCTTCTTGGTATATACCAGTTAAAGGCTAACTGCAGCCTGCAAACCACATGTGGTTCATTTGGTATTCTGAAAGACACACCTAAATTCAAGAGAAAAATAACATTTATTAAAATTTTTTTTTTTTCTTACTTGTACCCTCATACTTTCTCATGCATAACAGAAAATGATTAAATATCCTTTTTGTAATCTTTGTTGAAGCTAACTTTTTCATCATTTTAAACCATTGGCAATTTTCACTACGGAAGGTCATGTGTGTAATATAGCATCTTTTGCTTCAGAAACAGGAAACGCTCATAATCATTTTTCTCAGGAGAAGTAATATATTTTTTATTTTAAAAATTATTTTTTGTATTTTTAAATGAATAAAAATCAAACAAATTCCAAATAACAGTGTGTGTTAATCATATTCTCATCAGTGATAATATTATACTGAGATTTCATTTTTTAATTATTGAGAAATCTTTCCTCCAAAAATAATCAACCTTTTCCCATTTCTAATACAGATTCTCAGACATATGATCTTTTGTCATGAAAATGGCTGAGATATCTTCAATGAAAAATTATCTTGAATCTTTTTAGTAGTGTGGCCTGCCTTATGATAAGCCATATTTGATACAGTCTCACAGCAAATGACAGACCTATATTTTTAGGGCCCTGAAGCTTGAACAGATATGGAGGTTCCTTCATAATCAGCAACAGTAGATTTAAGGATCCAAATCTTAAAATGTAGGTTATAAATAGTTTCTGACAAGTTCAACAAGTCCATATGGATGGGGTTTGAGTGTTGGAGGCTTCCAAGAATAATTTTAATATTTGATCAATTCCAGGGGAATTTTGAAACCATATGAAATGGGTATTAGAGCATATTCTAAGGCCAACATTAGCTACTTCAAACCATTGCCTTATGATTCTGTTACTAAAATGATCTTATATTAATGACAAACCCTTAAAAAAAACATATCAGTTTTGTTGAAAAATTAACTAGGGGACCTGAATCTTAAGCTTTATTGGTAGATCTACCACTGCTCATAACATGTAAAAATATCAACTATCTCTGGTATAGATTGTTCAGGCTGTCCATTAGTTTCAGTATAGTTCTATGTATGATGTTAGATGATGTCTGCATGCATAAATTGTTTGGTAATGTCTGGGAAATCTTTTAACAATTGTGCGACTGATTGTTTGGTTATGTAACAGAGAAAATAGACAGATTCCTAGAAAAAGATTTGTTACCTAGAATTGCAATAGTAGTCAAGTTATTAATGAAACATTGCTACTCTATGTTGATAAACATGCAAAAAAAGTAAAGCTTCTGTTGGCTTTCATTATTTTACCAATCAATTTTCCTTTCACAGTTTGATTGATCAGAAAAAACGGTTTTGTTCTTCTTTTTTTTCAGTGGATACTCATATTTGAGTAGATACTCCTGTAGTGGATCTAAGAAGGTTGTGTGAATATTTAAAATTGTGCTACAAATAAAATATGCAATATCCACAAACATCAATTATAAGAAATGGCCAAATGGTAACAATATTCAATCACGACAAAAAATACATGTTTGAAACAAGAGATTAAATGTTCAATGTCTAAAAAGTTGTTTGCCTTTGATTAAAAAGGTTGAATTTAACTTAGACAAAAGATTTTTCTATGAAAGATATTAAGTGAAAAAGTTTGTTGTGTAAATTTTTCTAATCTCTCATAAAGAAAGTTTGTTTGTTTGACAGCTGTTTGACACAATTCCTGTGTGTATCTTTCATGTGTGTGAGTCTCAAATGTGATGAAAATTCGTTTGCTATTTCTATTTCTAGTTTTTTTTAACAACCAAATCGGCTCAACGGAGCTTGGTAGCTGTTGCAAATTTTTCTGAGAAATGTGTGGGTGAATGTTGTATTTTTATGTTTTAGCCAATTAGGATTTCTTGAAACATTTAAATTAGAAATGAACTTGAGAAAGATTTTTTACGTCGGCTGAGCCTACTTTTTCACAAATTTTGACTGTTTTGTTATGGAAATTTCTCAAAGCTTATTTTATATTTAACAACCAATGAAATTCAAGAAAATGTTTGAAATTCAAACGAGGGTTATTTATTTTGAACAGTATTTGTTTTGTCTACCAGTCTGCATACTCAGCAAAAAATTAAAGATGTACCCGTTTGGATTTGAACTCCTGCACCTCACTTTGCAAGAGAAACCACCGTCTGATTCAGTATGCTTTTTATTTACTGCTCAGCTACAAAGTGCTTCACAATAAAACATTTTTTGCCTTTAAAGCTCACACACTCGTTTTTAGAATTTTAGTCCAGAAGGATATCTACTAAAAATAACGTTTGAAGTAATAAAAATATGTCGTATTAAAAAAAAAATCCATTAAGAAATTTGCATACGTAGGTGTGCGACTGACAAAATTGTCGTCTTTTATCTTGTTTAGGTAAGTGAGAGAGATGTGTAGGAAGTTGTGTATTTCATTTGATTGATCATTGATATATAGTCAAAAGTTACAGGTTTAAAAGTGTAAGTTAAGTAGGTGTTAGTTGTTTGTAGGATGTGTAAGAAGAGAGTGTATTTTATTGGTTGTTGTTGTTTTTGACTCATCGTAGTTCCGGGATTTTATAGACGGAGACGGCGTCGGCCTGATAGATCAAAGAAAATGAGAAAGATAGAAAAGATAAAGTTAAAAAGTGTTCTTTTTGCCTTTTGCTGGCAGTGGGAATACTTCACGTTTATTTTTAATATGTCTGCATTTCCTTAGTTTATCTTTATGATAAACTATTTTTATTTATCCCTCTATGCATTTTTATTTCTTTTCTTTTTTTAAACCGAAAGCCATAAGCTAGAAAAACTACCATGTTAATGGATATATGTTCACAGAAGCAATTATAAAAATCCTAAGAAAATAAGCTGCGCCCTTATGTATAATAATGTAATAGAGATTTTTCGTTAAATCTAGATACGGCTGACACTTGTAGTACATAAGAACTAGATTTTTTTTTTCGCAACGATATAATACCAGTGTCTGCTCCAGTGTTGATAAGAAATTTGTATTTCAGTGTTCTTATCGACAAAGTCATGTTGACTGACTAACAAAGTTCAGAATTCATTATTTATAGTTTTCTAAAGCTTTCAGAAAATTTTGTATTCTGGTCTTTTTATTATAGTTGATTGGTCAGATTATATTTTTTTTTAGTTTTTGTTTTAAATTAACCGACTTAAAAAAACAAAAAACAAAAAAAAAACAAGTTTTCTTAAACTAAAATTCATAAAGAAAAGTCTAATTACCATAGAGCAAAGCTCATCAGAACAATTATCATTAAAATATTTATAGAAAATGCATAGAGAAGCAATATTACGGTGATGGGAAAGTGACTGAAGCCGAGATGCCAGGTCAAGACTGTACCAAAGAGGAAAGATCATCAGAACAATTACCATGAAAGTATTTATAGAAAAGGCACAGGGAAGCTACATTACGGTGATGGGAAAGTGACTGAAGCCGAGATGCCAGGTCAAGACTGTACCAAAGAGGAAAGCTCATCAGAACAATTACCATGAAAGTATTTATAGAAAAGGCACAGGGAAGCTACATTACAGCGGTGAGAAAATGACTGAAGATGTGATGTTAGGTCAGGACCAATAACATTGCAGATTCTTTTGATTTCATCAAGAATCTCCATATTTATATAATAGTTGTAGGTACCTCCATGAAAGCTAGTAAAATAACAAATTTTCAGCACGTTTTTTTTTTTTTTTGTATGACACTGACAGACACGCTTAGAATTTAGTTTAGGTTTTTAGTGTACAGAACTGCTGTATTATTAATTGTTTTAAACCTTAGGTATCACGAATTAGTGGAGGTAACTAAGTGCAGTACTAGATTGGTGGCAAGGTCTCATCATTTTACTAACAGTTTCTTCTATCACACTTCTTGCTTGTGGAACTCTTCTGGCTTCCCAGTTAACGTTGAAGTTCAAAAAATTAAATGCACTGTCAATCATTATTGTCTGTCTTTTTAATTCTTATTTTTATCGCTCTCTCTCTCTCTCTCTCGCTTTAAATTTTTTTTCCTCATATACTCTAACACTCAGTAACTCTTTGCATCTCAGTGGCTTTATTGCCTTGCTTGGTGTGAAATGATTAAAAAATAAATACATCCATTTGGAACAAAAGTTTTAGCATTTTCCAATGGGTGGCATTTGAATATATGATTTCATTTTATATGTGGCAGAAATTTATGTTATATATAACAATTTTCATATATAGATTTTTTTTTTTTTAGTTAGTTAATTTGGTGCACAATAAAATTATTTTGTTAGGTGCACAGAAAAAAAGAGACTCTTATCCTGTGCAACATTGAAACCAACAGAATTTGTTTACTTACAGTAAATTTATGTAAAAATAAAAAAGAAGACTAAAAGCTTGATCAAAATATTATTTTGAGTGCCTTAAAAGGATGCGCCCAAAGTGTGAATTGCAAATCGGAAATACCATAATCAAACAAGTGCAGAAATTTAAATATCTGGGAAGTGTTTCAACAGAGGAGGGAAAGAGCGACACTGAGATCCAAAGGCGTATTGGGATAGCCAAGGAAACATTCCAAAGGTTAAGCAGAGTACTGAGAAATAGGAAAATTTCACTAGTAACAAGGAAAAGAGTACTAAACTGCTATGTGATATCAGACTTCCTGTATGACAGTGAGTGCTGGACGATCTCCTCAAAGACGACAAAGAACTTGAACAAACAGAAATGCGGTTCTACAGAAGGATGCTGAGAGTACTGGGGACCAAACATGCAAAGTTTTGGAAATAATTGAAACAAAAAAGGAAACTGATACTTAACATCAGGAAGAGACAGTTGATGTTTCTAGGGCATATAATGAGGAAAGAGGGCTTGGAAAATTTGATACCCACAAAGACAGAGAGCAAGAGGGAGAGAAAAACAATGCATAACATAGTGAGCTTGAGTGAAAATGGATAGTGGAACAGGGTTAGGGAGAAATAACAGAAAGACAAAATTTATTAAAAGCTACAAGGGACAGGAAGTTGTGGAGAGCCATGATCGCCTACATTCTCAGGGGACACAACATATAAAGAAGAAGAAAAATTAAAGCAGGTAGATGAAATGTTCATGAGAAAGTGGGACTTGGATTTTTATGTAGTTTTTTTAGTTTTGTATAATTTTGTCTACTTTGCTCGATTTTACAAGTATAAAAAGTCTATTTTGTCTACTTTGCTCGATTTTACAAGTATAAAAAGAATTAAAGTGAAGAGAAAAGGCAGGACTATAAATGATTGGGTAAGAACAAGTTTGTAACATTTTAAGTGAATTTCAAAGAAAATTTATGGATATTTGTATATAGATTCATATTCAACCATATATGTGCTGTTCTATTCCATTACCTTCTACTAACTTTGAGGCATATTTTCAGAATTTGGCACTTTTCTTGGTTATGAACAGGGCCAGATTTAGGCCATAAGAAGCCCCTGAGGTAAATAAGATTTGGGTGCCCTTTCATTATATTTGTTCTCACCCCTTCATTATGTATAATGAAGAGGAATGATTGTATGTAATGAACAGGAGCAAACATACATAATGAAGGGGGGGGGGGTTTCATTTTCTTGATCAGTTTTGATAAAGGCTAATTTTCCCACTGGAATTCTGTTTTATTAAATAAAGATTTCAATATTTTTTATTGTTTTTGATGTGGCAAATTAGTTACAATTAGGTCATTTTTTAAAATCTTTTTTTTCAGTTTTGCCTGATCAATATTTAAGATATACAAGATCTTTTTTTCAGAACATCATTTTTGCTTAAATTTGGGGAGTGAGGAGGTATTTTCATTCAGATTATTTTCTTCTTCTTCTTTGATTTCTGTTGTATACATTTTCTCCCGGGTCCCAACCAGAGACCTAAGGTTAGAAATGGCATCATGACATTTTCCACTGATCATTTTTGTAAAAAAAAACAAACCTAAAATCACAGACATTTTAAATAGATAAAGCTCTTCATAATGTGTGAGCTGTACTTGTGAGTACAACATTTTGTATTTCTTTGTGGCCTAGGCTACCAAGGATCCTTACAATGAGGCTCCAACTACAACTGGAATTATTGATGTCCTCATTTTTTGAGATTTCCACTACAAGAGCCTTGTATTTTGGCAGTTTTTTTGAAGATATTCAAAGATACATTAAAATTTGCAGGCACTGCTATGTCAACATGAAAGTACATTCTGTTTGTTGCAGTCTTTGATCATGATGTCAGGGAGATTAACTTTGATTGTTCTGTCAGTGTGTATTGTAACATCCACTAAAATTGTTACAGGTCCTATCTCTATATCCAGGTATGGGTGACATTCATACCAGTTTTTTGCAGTTTCCTTCCCTTAAAAACTGTATATTTTCAGGCACAGATATTGCAATCTATCGTGCCATGTTGTTTTGTATTCAGTGGGTTCTAACACTGTGCAACCTGGTACAAGATAGTCAATTCTTTCTGGATATTTATCACAGAATCTGCATTTCAGGTTAACACAATTATTATTATTATTATTATTATTATTATTATTATTATTATTATTATTATTGTAATAATAATAATAATACAACACTTTATAACACTTAGGCAAATGGTCACATTGACTACCAGTACAACAGTTTTTTGTCAAGACAATACAAAGACTTATATTTTTAAATATTTTTTTATTTGTATGCAATTTTTAAACATAGCTTAACTTAAACATATTGTTGAAATATTGTTATGCACTCTACTTTTTTTTTTTTTTTTACTTTTCTTAAATAATGCTTTTCTCTAAGTGTTGAAAACATTGGAAGTATTACAGTCATTTTATTTAATAATAATAATTTTATTGTCTTCAGTTACTTCTTTTTCATATTTATTTGATATTTACGAATGAAATCATGAAAATTGTAGCAATAAATTAAAAAAGAAAACCGTTTTCTTTCAATAGATTGATGCTTTTACTTTTTTAAAAGTTTTCAGTGTCTTATTAAATTAGGGATCGACAGTATATGTGTGGAGATAAATAATTTTTCAGCAAAATTGGGAATAACCAAGAACAAAATTTAGCTGAGAAAAGGAAGATCTTTGTTCACTAATAATCAAGTTTCCAAAGAATAAGGAATATACATATAGATGCTGTTTAGGAATCAATTTACACCTACAGTCTCTCCAGGCCTGTCACCAAAATGACTTGCTTTTTTTTCTTTTCTTTTTTTTGTTGGTGGTAATAGGTTCTTTAAGTCTGGATGACCATCAATAAGAATTTTCACACTAAAATTAGTTCCCATTTTCACAGAGCTGGGAGCATATAATTTTCTGGTGAGGGCCTGCACCCCAAGCCTCCACTTGACGATGAAACTAAATCTCTCTAATTGATGATTCAGGCTGATGTTAAAAATTTTAATATAATTTTGACATTTTTTTTTATTTTGTTTCAATTAATATTTTTGTACTGTTCATAACTGAAATATTATATGTGATAGGCACTCTCACACACACACACACAAAAACACACACACAGACTAAATGTTCACCTAACACAAGGCATAAGAGCCACTTAAGATAGACATTTACTAAATGAGGTTATTATATGGACATAAAAGAGGGAAATAAGTATAGATTATGAGGACAGATAGAATAAATAAAGATTGACACTACATTTGAAGAGATTAAAATTTTAGTGATTGAGGAAGCATCCTCTTGGGAGTTTGTTCCCCAAAGTAGTGATTCTCAGGAAGAAGTTTTCTGAGTGGAACTTTCATCTTATCAATGGAATATGACAGGAATAGGGATGATTCAACCCTCTGTATGCAGTGTTGCATGCCTTAGCTGTAAAGGTGTAGCTCATCTGAACATTTACCATGAAAATAAAAATAAAAGACTGATAGGCTTGCAACATTTCACCTGTAAGGAAAGAAGCTGTAAGGTCAAAAATAATTAATCCCCCACAAGGCCACAAAAAATGCTTCAGAATTCTATCATGGTTGGTAAGTGAGGATCGTGCATTTCCAGTCCAAATATGGCAGCAATACTTCAATTTTGATCTGACCTGACTCTTGTAAAGATAAATCATGGTTAGTGGCGCCAAACACTCTCTGAAGTAGCACCAAGGAACCAACCATTTTTCCAACATTTTTAGCGATGCAACGATGCATGGTATATATGAGTTCATTTGAAGTCTGAAATGAATTTTAGTCCCAATAGACATTCAAAGTAAAGAGCTTAAACCTAGACTTTTTGAATTTAAGTACTAGATTGGTGGTAAGGTCTCATCTTTTTACAGGTGATTTGGCAAGATGTAACTGTAAGTTCTATGCTAACAGTTTCTTTTCTTGCACTTCTCACTTGTGGAACTCCCTTCTGACTCCATGTTTTCCAGTCAACTTTAATCTTCAATAATTTAAATGCAATGTCAATCGCTATCTACTGTCCTCCTGACTACTCTTCTTTTGTTCTCGCTCCTTAGTAATGTTTCTGTTTTCTAATAATTCTGCACTTAGTAACCCCTTGTGTCTTAGTGGATTTACTGCCTTGCTTGGGGTGAACATGATTAAAAAAATTCTCTGGACTATTATCCTTATTAGTTTTCATTATCATACATAACATTTTAATTCAGCAGATGAAAGTATTTATTAAAAATTTGAACATTCTCCAACCCTCAACTTAGTTAATTTAAGGTATGTATAATTTGTTGTTGGCATTAGTAGATTGATGTTTTGCCATCAACTTGCCTTAAAGGGATAAAGGAAGTAGTCCTGTTGTGTAAACAAGCTGGCATTCATGAGTCATGATGACTTGATTTTTTTCAAGCTGGTATTTCTGAGTCATTTTCTGTTAAGTGCCATGTTGATTACAGGCTGACTGGATTACTACTGAAAAGTCTTTTCTTTTTATAACCCTTAGGAGGATCATAAATTACTTAATTTACTTCAGGTCAACTGTGATTACTTAAAAATATTTTTATATTATGTGATCTGCTCTCCATTATGTACATGCTATTTTTTACTTTTAGTGGCTTTCTTTGAAGCTTAGTGAATTACCTAATCCTAGTTCAAACCAATTACAACAGTTGTCTAATCACATTGCAAATTGCCACCATACAAAATATATTTTAAATATTTAAAAAAAAATATGCATTTCAGTATTTTCTGCTTTGTTTTTCTCCTACCTTATTTTTAGACTTCCATATTTATATTTTAATTATTTCTGTTTTATTCAGAAGTGAAATAGCAAAAGCATTTCAATACTGGAGTGATGTGACACCTTTGAAGTTTAAAGAATTAACAAGTGGTGAAGCAGATATTATGATCAAATTTGTAGTTAGAGATCATGGTGACGGATATGAATTTGATGGTGAAGGTAAAGTATTATGTATTTTATTTATTCTAAACTTATGTTATTTTATATATATATATATATATATATATATATATATATATATATATATATATATATATATATATATATATGTGTGTGTGTGTGTGTGTGTGTGTGTGTGTGTGTGTGTTATAAAATCACTAAAAATAGCCATTTTGTTTCAATACTTCTGGTGTCTTATCAAGTGATGGTGTTATATATATGTTTATAGTATATTTATGTTATAATTTTCAAATAAATTATATTTGTTCTACTCTATATTTGTTGAAAAGATTTGTTTTTAAGTCTATGACTTGTAAAAATTTCTTGGATTGTTGATTTTATAACTCTCCAATTATACCTTTTAGAAAGTTATTTAGTACTATAATTTGTGGTGTAGACCAACCTCCTTCAAGTAGGCTAGTATATATATATATATATATATATATATATATATATATATATATATATTAGGCAATTTCTGTCTGTTTGTCTGAATTAAGTTGTTGCCTAAAACCATGAAGCAATATTGATGAAACTGTGTATATCTGTTAAACTAACATCCAGTTTGTTACTAGGCTAATTGATTTTTTTTTTATAAAAATCTATAATGGGACTGCTAGGACCCCTAGATTGCAGGGTCTTATGTGAAACACTGTTTACATGTCTATCACTGTGTTTAAGCAAGGGAGATAATTGGTTTCACTAACCTTTACAAATTAAGGTACACTTGTTACAGAATGATAACTTTTATAAAGCTTAAAATTCCATACAGATATGGATCTTTGTTCAATTTTAAAAATTTAGGGGACAATATCTGAATGAATCGTATGTTATTTTCTAAATAAAATCTTTAACACATTAATTCAGCATAATGTTTCTTTGAATATGATTGCCATGGTGCATTTACCTTGCAAAAATATAATTTGATGTGATTTCTTTAAAAATAAATATTATTACACTACTTTAGGGTTTCATCTTAGAAATTGGGGGTAAGGGAAAACTAGGGAGCCTTAACTATGAAATATTTCAAATACGTCACAGTAGTTGTTTTAAAAAATGTTTTTAGCAAGCATCTACATAGGAATTTCTATTGGCCTCAAAGTCCATACAAACTACCTTACAAAGTTCATACAAAATTTTTAATGCACACTCAAAAACTATGTAAAATTATTTTTTAAATAACTTAATTTACAGATTGTAATAAGCTTTCAAATTTATGATCTGCAAAGGTAGATCTATTTAATAACACCACTGCCTAAAAAATAATTTGTGACTTAATTTAAAAATATTTAACAACTTTAATATAAAATTGTACAATAAATTAAAAAAAGAAAACAATTCAGTATCTGTCTGTATTTCTGAGATGAGGTATTATGTACATTATTATGTTCTAGTTCTATGTGTCATTAAACATGGCACATGGAACTAGAACAGTCTACCCCAGTGAGCGAAATAAAGGGTTAAGTTCGACATTTCAACCACCTGAAGAAGGCCGGAGTATACAACAGCCGAAACGTTGTAATAATTATGCCGACAAAGATGAGGACAATAGTCCGAATAATGTAAATAAGAAAACAATTGTTGTTAAAATGTCTGGTGATCTTAATGCCTGAATGTACACCATAGAGTGTCAAAAACGAGGGCCTCTCTCACTCTCATACACTTATTTGGCACAAGGAGAGGATTAAATCAGAGCACATTGATGAGATCATTTGTGCAGAATTACCTAACCCAGAGCAAGACATAGTACTGTACATTATCATCAAAACAAAGATGATTCACAGCCCCTTAGTCACCCTGCATGAAGCACAATAAGTGCATACCTGTTCAAGAAAGAGAAGGCAGCCTGAAACATCTGTTGTGGTTCTATAAGAAGTAAACTCCTCCGTGATTAAAAATTGATCATCTGAGATGAGACAACAATGAGCCATAAGGGTTCTTTTGAAGATCTTAAGACAGCACTTCAGCATCTTATACACAACACACAGCTCATGGGAGGTGCAACAGGAGACTTTAGACGAACCTTTCCAATGATGCTGAAAGGGACAAGAGCTGACAAGATAAATGCCAGTATAAAGTCTTCCTACCTGTGGAGCAGTGTGAAAAAGCTGAGTCTCACAACCAACATGAGAATGCAGCTCAGTGGTGATGAGGAACTTTTTCAAAGTAACTATTGGATGTTGCTAATGGCACTTTGTTTGGTGAGCAGGATGGCCAGGTCATTTTGACTTTTGGACATATGGTATCTGATTCCTAACTACATTGGAATCATAACCACAATCCAATTCATCAGACTTACAAATTTGAATTTGTAGGTCTGATGAATTGGATCGTGATTATGATTCCAATGTAATAAATTTTAACCATGGGATATTAGTGTTTGAGCCTTTTATATTATATCCTTGCTCAGTCCTGGACATTGAGCTCTACCTGGATTCTATCCTCTTGGAAAGTTATATATATATATATATTGATCACTAATGGTATCTATCTATCTATCTATCTATCTATCTATCTATCTATCTATATATATATATATATATATATATATATATATATATGTGTGTGTGTGTGTGTGTGTGTGTGTGTGTGTGTGTGTGCATGTTTAAAACAGGAAATAGAATCCCAACAAAGTTTTTAAGAAATTTTACAAATGGAAAATGTTTCATTAAAACTAGATTTGATTACTACATGTTTTGCCATTCATGACTTCATCAGATCCAAAAACAAAAGAAAGAAATGTGTGTGCGTGTATTTGTGTGTATGCTTACATAATGAATCATAGTAATGAATTATAAAGAAAAGATACAGAATAAATACTAACAGGTTTTGTGAAAAGTCACTCACTTTCATTCTTTTCATCCTTTTCTTTAATCACAAGAAACACCAGCTCAGAGAAAATTACTATGATTCATTATTCAAATACACACACATTTCTTTCTTTAATTTTTGGATCTGATGAAACCTAGAAAGGTGAAACACATAATGAAATCTAGTTTGAATGAAACGTTTTCCATTTGTCATATATATAGATAAATATACACAAATATATATTACAATATCTCAATATATTCACCATAGCTTTTCCATAGTTTTTCTTGTTTGGGGTAAACTGGGGTGCATGTTTCTTATGTGTTATGCATGTTATTTTCTTGTTTTATGAGGGATAGAGCATATGTAAATATATGTCTGTTGCCTCTGAGTGTTGACTTCAATGTTCATTTTTATACATATATATATGTGTGTGTGTGTGTGGTGGGAAGGGGGCTAATAAAACAAATTATTATATTACATGTATTTATATATCTATTTTATTATCTTTATCTTCAGGCAATGTTCTTGCACATGCATTTTATCCTGAAAATGGAGATGCCCATTATGATGATGATGAGACATGGACAAGTGAATCTACATCAGGAATTAATCTCCTTGCAGTAGCAACACATGAATTTGGACATTCACTTGGACTTGACCATTCAAACATAGATACAGCAATTATGGCACCTTTTTATAATGGATATCAAAAAAACTTGAAGTTGGATAAAGACGATATTGAAGCTATACAAAAGTGGTATGGTAAGTAAAAACCTCAATAATTCTTTTTTTTAATCATTTTGCCCCAGGCAAGGTGATAAATGCTCCTAAGGCGCAAGTGGTTACTGGATGTGAAAGAGAATGAAAAGAATTTAGTGACAAGTGATGAAGAAGGACAATAAAAGAACAGGTTTCAGGAAGATAGAAGATGGCGATAATGCCAATAAGATGCAAGTAGGTCACTGAGAGTGAAAGAAAATGAGAAGACTTTAGTAAAGAGAATAAACAATAAAGGAACTGGTTACAGGAAAACAGAAGATGGCAATAATGCCACTAAGACACAAAAGGTTACTGAGAGCGAAAGAGAATGAGAAGACTTTATTGAGGAGAAAGGACAATAAAAGAATAGGTTTAAGGAAGACAGATGATGGCAATTGGCATTGCATTTAAATTTTTGAAGATTGACAAGGAAAAAAGAAATTGATGGGAAGTTCCAGAGGCAAAAAATGTGAGAAAAAACTATTAGAATAGAACAGAAGGTTGCATTTAGAATGTTCAACAGTAAAATGGTAAAACTTAGTAGCATGCTTAAATTCAAATTTGAAGAAGTTTAATTCTTGGAAGTTATTTTTCTATATATTTCTCTGGGTCCATAGACATGCTAGTTCTTCAGCACGGCATTTTTCTGTATTCATAACTCTATAGGTGGAAGAGTTCCAAATTTGTGAATTAAGTTGTACTATATAAAAATAAAATAAAATAAATTGGTCAGAGGCCTTGCTACTGCATGTAGTTTACTGTTATACCCAGTATTAGTTGAAGTCATGAGTTTTCCTACGGAGGACATACTGTTGATCTCTGTCTCCTTCTCCTACCCAAAGGAGTATTTTCCATAGAATACTAAAACCAGTAGAGAACCATGTAATAGTATACAAACAAAGATATATTTTGGTAGAACACTTAGTCACTTAGTTGCTACAGTTTGGGGAAATAATGATGGTGACTTTTGACTGTATGGAGAGGTAATGGGGGAATGTTGGATAGGAAAATTTCCAGCTATTTGAACATGGATGGTCAGAAACTACTGGTAATTGTCTTTGGAAAAAGATTGGCATACTGATGTGTGGAATCACCTCATCACAGCTTATCCAGAGAAGGTCCATGAGAAACTAGCTGTGTCTATATGTACAATCCTCTCTCATCTACTTGAGTTGTTGGGAAGGGGCTTATGGTAGACCTGCCTACTACCTAAACTGGGAAAACCTGATTTTGGCAGACTTTCATCCCTACCCTCTCAACAATTATTCACAAAAATATTGTGGCGACCCCTTAGAAATCTGAAAATAGTAGACAGTAGAAAAGGGCCAGAGGTGGGTTCAAACAGTAACACCTCAGTAACAGTAACTACAGGGCCTTATATTTGATGAAACAGACAGTCCCCAAGGAGAGAATTAGCAGTCATATGCAGGAAAATGGCTAAGGTGGCTGTGTTAGTCTTAGACAAAAGGAGTTCACATTGAAAAATTTGTACAAGATGGCAAAAACAAATGACAGATTCTGGAAAGAAGATGCAAAAAACTATTTGGTTTTGAGAAATGTTCAGTTGAACAAGAAAGGTGACCACCTGTTTTTTACCCTAAAACAAGTATTAACCCTCTTGCAAATATCAGCACACTGAGAGTTTTTCTTTGGGTGAAGACAGACCTCTTTGAAAGATGGCCATTGTCAAAATAGACATATTAAATATTAGGGAGGTGGCTGTGTAAGACGATCTGATTAATCATAGAGATTGACTATTTTTCATTTTCTATGGTTTTGGGCAAACAATGAGGCATCTCTTACCTGGCTAGTAATGCAAAAAGCATTCTGGAGTGGCAAAAAGTCTTTCATGGAAAAGCTGATTGCATCTATTATGTTGATATGAAGGAGTCAATACCAGAAAGAGCAGTAACAGTTACTGGACTTGAGAAACCTCTTTTCATAAATAATTGTTTTACGAGAAAGATTTTATAAATTTCAACCAAAAACAGTACAGGCTGCTTGGTCAATGAATGCCAGATTTTTTCTTGTAAAATTATTTTTAATATTACCCATATTTTAAAGATCTGAATAGCTATTATAACATGATTTCGTTGTCAAGCTTTTGAATCTTCCTATACTTGGTTTTTGATTGGTTATTCTAGCCTTTGTAACAATGTTTCCCCCTAGTGTAGGATCGTTAATTAATTTGAAACTTTTTAAACCATTTATTTTATCTTCAACATCATCACTTGATAAGGCACCGAATGTGTTGAAACAAAATGGCTATTTGTTGAAACTTGACTAATGCATGGAATAATAATGCAACACAAAATGTACTTAGAACAAAATGTATTGAAACAAGAAAGTGTACACAATATTTGCATATAGTCTTTTGTATATTCCTGGTAAGACCGTTCATGGAGAATGTGTTGACTGAGTCGCAGTCGGGCAGAATCTCTGGTTGAATCTCTTGATTCCTCCCTCTCTTCCCGGTACCAACCATATTTATATGGTCGGTACTCCACTATGCAAATTAGGTGGATCCTACCACAACACTATTTTTGTAGTGATTTTATAACATATTTATGTTATAATTTTTTATAAATAATTATATATATATATATATATATATATATATATATATATATATATATATATATATACAGAATTGGTGTATACAGAATACATTCCAATAATGAAAACATACTATTTTTAAATGATTGCTCAATACAGAGTTTGGAAAGGTGATTTCTTGTTAATATCAATATTGTAGGGGAATACCATCACATAACACCTTAAAGAAGTGCCTGAAAACCATACCATAATATAACCCAAGTCTTATAAGTAAAATTAAGTAAATGGAACTATTTGGAAGCCATTGATGGTTGTACTAGCACAAAGTCACAAAACATATTGACCAAGGGTTTGAGCCTACTGGCCTTTTTTCAAATAATTGATCACACCAGATTATGCATTCTCTCCCAGAAACTGTAACTATTGTCAGCATAGTTACAGTATAAATTACAGGTGGAAAAATAGAGATTTGCTAGTGGCCCTGGCAGACTTGTATATAAAGTATAAAGTATGTCAGCTGGTTGATGTTACCTTAAGCATTCCATCCACTCATCAGGGGATATCAGCAATTAACTGTTTATATTTCTCCTTTTTTTTCTTTTATATATGCACTTTTTATTGGTGCAAGACTTATCTTTCATTTCATAGCATGTGTGTGTGTGTGTGTGCATGCACTTGTGCATGTGCATGGTTGTACATGTACTTGGGCATACTTATGTACCTGCTATGTATATTTTAGGAAAAAAAACTGTCAAAAATTAGAAAAAAATTTTTGTCTGGTCTATTTCATCCTTTTGGACTTCATTAGGCCGAAGTAATGTTTATTTTAATGTTACTGCACATATGAATAACGTGTAGTCACATCAACAGAAACATCACTTTAGTTCAATGAAATTCTAAACTTTTTCCACTTTGTTTTTTCTCTAAAATATACTACGTAAAAAATGCAAATTGTAAGCTCCAAACAGATTTCAAATGTGTTCTGTGCTAAATAAATTTATTATGTGACAACATGAGAATATATAGAAGAGCAATAAAAATTTTTGAACAGCTAAAAGAATCAAACCATATAATAATTCTCAATGTGTATTTATTTATATATTTCTCTTCCATATGTAGTGGAAAGGGAGGTAAATCAACATAAGTAAATAAATTTATGAGTAATTATTTCCCTTAGTTATTTTAATAATCTATACCAGCACTTAAACTTTTTTTATTCATGACACCATTTTTCATCACGAGATTTTTCTTGACCCCAGCTATTAACCAACTACACATTGTCACTGCACTAGTCACAATTGCGCCACATGCATGTTTTATTACCAAAGCACTTGCATGGTGCATCACATTAAATATTGTGTATTTGTTAACTTATAAACTGAAATTTAAGTGTTTGAATTTAATTTTTGTGACCCCAGAATTTTGCTTCATGACCCCATTTGGGGTTGCAACCCATAGTTTAAGATGTGCTAATCTATACAAATAAAATATTTATCTGCCTTTAGACAAAATTAATTACTAGGCAAAATGAACTACTTAATCATTTTTTTTTACTCCTCCATTTCTTAGATTGCAATCTTATTTATTCAAGCCTTTCATGTGAGGCACTCAGATACCTGTGTTTATTAAGAGATCACTTTGCTTTAACTTGATCTTGAAATAGTTGTTGTCTCTCTGTTGCTATTCATTTTCTTTCAAGAGCTATTTCCATTTCAATGTTATATTAAACACATTTTAACATAAAAGTATATTGACCAAAAAGTGATTTATATAATACCAGGTGTAATCAATGGGTCATATATACCATTGAACATCCAAAAAATATGAAGTGAACAGATTAGTTAAACAGTTCATTGGCCTCTATTTTAGTTGTGAATTTTTTGTCTCCACTTTATTGAATCTCAATATACAGTTAGAAAACTTTTGTTTCATTGCATCTCACTATCAAAATTTTCTAACAATTGCCATCAATTTTGATGGTATGAGTTCACTAGTATGAAATAAAAAGGAAAGAAATATCATTGTTTTAAGAAATATTTTCCAACAATAGTGGATTAGCTTCTTTTAGGAACCGAAGGCCAACACACACATATATATATATATATATATATATATATATATATATTGGTTGATTGATGTGAGTTTGTGACCCTGGGTTTCACGCTTTTTACGATCGTCAGACAAACTCTGACAATTGCAAAAGCGTGAAAACCCAGGATCACAAAACTCACATCAATCCAACCAAATATGTTAGCTCCATCTCTGATATTGAGCGCTTTCTAATAAGTACCACACATATAATATATAAATAATTATATATATATATTTATTTATATTTATATACACACACTTTTCACATATATATATATATATATATATATATATATATATATATACACACACACACACGTGTGTGTGCATGTGCGTGTGCGTGTCTGTATAATTATAAGGCTAGGATGTGGTCTCAAGCCTTGAAATGGCAACCTTCCTAAAAATGGTGTCTTGATAAAAACATTTGATATACCATGAGTTTCTTGATTTGGGCATCAAGAACAGTATCCGGCTGTGTAAAATCTTGCCTCAGATCATCATGATAAATCTTTTGTCAGGCAGGCTTACTTTGTGTGAGATTAATCCCAGTCCTGCCTCAACAAAATAACAAGGCTATGTATGTATGTCTATGATTTTTATTTTGAAAAGATTCTATGCTCCTTATCTAACATTTTACCATGTGGAATTTTTTTTAACACCAGTTTTTCTCTGAGTTCTTAAATCTAATTTACAAACATCAACAGGACTATTATTATAATTGTCATTAGTTATGGAAATATGATCTCATAAACTAATTATTTTTCAATTTTAATAATGTTTAAATTTTATCTTTTTCTAAAAAAACTATAGGAAAGAAAGTAGTTCCAGACACTACCACCACCACCGCTGCAACAACAACAACAACAGCAGCAACAACAACAACAACAGCAACAACACCAACAGTAATAACAACAACTTCTAGGTCTTCTCCTTCAACAAAACCAACTTTGACCACAACTACCATGACCAGTACTAAACCCACGACTCCAATGACCACTACAACTCCAACAACTACTACAGCTCCAACAACCACTAGTGCTCCAACAACTAGTACAAATTCTGTAACCACTACAATTCCTACTACAACAATAACTAAAGCAGTCAGTCCTTTGAATCCTTCACCTACATCAACAGCAGTAACTACAACCACAAAGAAGCCAATGCAACCAAAACTTCCTCCTCACGATTTTCCATGTCCATTTAAATATGGAGCCATCATAGCAGGTAAGTTTATAACTTTCCTTGCACAAAGGTAAATAGAGCAGTTATGAAGGTAAAAGGTGGTGAAACTTGATCTGGTGTTTCACTGCAACTGATCCTACACCAACTGTCCTGAATCGTGTCATCATGCTTGATTCTGGTAGAAATATCAGAAGGGTGGGTTTGTGCAGCTCCTTACACACCTTAGACACTTAATTTTTCTTCACCTGTAATTGTTTATTTTTTCAAAAAATAGATTGTTTTTGTCATGTTTGAGTATAGAAGAGCAATGAAAATTTTTGAATAGCTAAAAGAATCAAACTATATAATAATTCTCAATGTGTATTTATTTATATATTTCTCTTCCATATGTAGTGGAAAGGGAGGCAACTCAACTTAAGTAAATAAATTTATGAGTAATTATTCCCCTTAGTTATTTTAATAATCTATACATTATGGAAATGCAGTTCATTAAATCTTTTTTTCTGTTAAGTCATGAGGCACCAACATATGATAATAATTCACATATCAAAATGTTTTCAGATACTTATATGAGATATGGGGACTATCCCTGCAATATCCCCTTTTGTGTGACCTGAATTATTTTTAAGCCATATTACAATTTGTTCACCGTCAATGACTGATGACCTGCCAGATCATTCTCAGTCTTCCTAGTCAACATTTTCACTTCTGAACCTACCAAACTATTTATGTACTCCCAGCTATGACATTATCTCCATAGATAGCACATATATTTTTTGATGTTTGTTCAGCATTTTTTCCTTTCTGGAAATAAAAGAACACCAAAAGGGAAAAATGCATCTCGTTTATCTCCATTTTAATATAAAAATCTTGTTAAAATTCAAAATCCACATATGAATAATATAGAAAGACATGTTTAAACATCACTTTTCAGAATATATGTCATAAATTTCATTAAGATATGTAAGTGATAAATTTCATAAATTTCATTAAAATATGCATTTCATAGATTTTATTAAAATATGTATGTTGTCATAAATTTCATTAAAATATGTATGCTGTCATAAATTTCATTAAAATATGTATGCTATCATAAATTTCATTCAAATATGTATGTCATAAATTTCAGTCAGGTGTAAAATGAAATTACATGTTCAAATTCCACCTATTGAAAATTGCTACAAACCTTTGTTTTGACAACATATATTTTTCATTTTTTGAAAACATTTATAGTTACTGCACATAAAATAAAAATTGTAGATATTGTCATGACCCTTTTTATCTATCTAAAATTGCCATTTTATATATTTTTTCATTTTTCACTGTTTTATCATTTAGTATCTTTAATAACAATTTTTTTTTACTTTATTCTACACTTTTTATTTGAGAATTTTCAAGATGAGGAATTATCATTATTATATGACTTTCCATTCAGACATCCATTTTCATCTCTTTTTTAATCATTTCATCCCCAAGCAAGGCAATAAAGCCACTAATATACAAGGGGTTACTGAGTATTAGAGAATATGAGAAAGAAAAACACTATTAAGAAGTAAGAACAATAAAAGAATTAGGAAGACTGAAGATAACGATTTATATTGGATTTAAATTTTTTGAAGATCAAAGTTGACTGGAAAGTAAGAAAGTTCTATAAGCAAGAAATGAGACAGAAGAAACTGTTAGTATAGAACTTATGATTGCATTTAGCTATTTCAAACGTAAAATGATGAGACCTTGCCACCAATCTAGTATTGCGCTTAAATTAATGTCTAGATACCATGGGGGAAAGTTCAGCAGAACAATTACCATGAAAATATTTATAGAAAAGGCACAGGGAAGCTACATTATGGTGGTGGAAAAATGACATGTTGAGATGCCAGGTCAGGACCAGTAATATTGCTGATTGTTATATGCAGAACATTTTGACTTTTGTACCCTCCAGTTTTCTTCAGGTATTTGCCATATTGGTTAATTTTCTCAGAATTTTGAGTCAAACTATTCAATCTATGGATGTAGGTCATTTTCATTTTACTTTCAATGTCAAGGGATATTTTGTATCAATTTACTTTATTTCATCTTTGTGTTACTTGTCTGTTTTTCCAACTTAACAAGAGTATATGACTTTTGTGTAATACCTAACAGTCATGATTACCAAGAAACCAGATATTTTTTAACAATTGTTTTAATGCACTAGATTATGTATCCTGTGTTCTAAAGAAGGTTGGAGTGTACAACAGTTGAAGCATTATGGGTATAACAACAAAGATGAACATTATAGAAAGGCATTATATCTATCTTACATATTTATAGGTCTACCATTCACTCTTGCTTTGAATACTGTTGCCACATCTGGTCTGGTGCTCTTGCTATATATTTAGATATTCTTCATAAAATTCAATGAAGAATCTGTAATGTTATTGATCTAGACCTGGCATCTGATCTTTATTCACTATCCACCACTGTAACATAGATTCTCTGTGCCATTTCTATAAATACTTTCATGTTTCTGATGAGCTTTCTTCTTTGGAATATGAATTTAAGTGTACTACTAGCTGAGCACCAAAGTTTCATCATTTTATAGTTGAAATGATGAGATGTAACCATAAGTTTTATACTAGCAGTTTCTTCTATCAGACTTGTGGAACTCTCTTCCTGCTTCTTGCTTGTTTGATCTACAAAAATTTAAATGCAATGTCAATTGTTATCTACTGTTTTCATAATTTTTGTTCTTTTAATTGTTCTCTCTCCTTAATAGTGTTTTTTTCTCATATTCTATAACACTCAATAACCCATTTGCATCTTAGTGGCTTTACTGCCTTGCTTGAGGTGAAATGATTAAAAAATATATATATATATATAATAAATATTTTTAAATCTATTTTTACAATTTCTTTCATCTCTTTTCAAAATCATCCAATCATTTTTCTTTCTTTTTTTTTCAGATGAAAATGATAGGTCTATTGGTTTTTATGGAAGTTACCTTGTGTACATTGATGAAAATGGAAAGGTTGATCCTGTACGTCACCGAATCAATTCAATATTTCCAGGTGGTCCTTCTTATGTCCATGCTGCAGCTTATGATCCAAAAACCAAGGCTACATTTCTGTTTAGCTGTAAGTTTAATTATAAGAATATATAAATATACGATTAAGAGGGGTGGTACAAAAAGAGAGAGAATATTTCCAGTTTGCAGTCCCCCATTATAGACATTAGTATATACATGATATTCTAATACCATAACACAATGAGCAAGGATGAAAGTGAGAAAAGAAGAACAAACATGCATTGTTCCTAAAAAGATTGTTTATACCACTATGTCATACACACACACAAACATATATATATATATATAATTATTTATTTAAAAAATTTATAACATAAACATGTTATAAAATCACTACAAAAATAGCCATTTTGTTTCAACACTCCTGGAAAGTGCATTCACTTTTTAATTGTGTATGTATGTATGTGTTGGTTTTCTCTTTTTTTTTTTTTTTTTTTTTAAAGGGCCGTGGAGATGTTCCCTGTCTCGTCACTTTTTTTGTGTGTATATATATCTAAATATGTCTGGGTGCTTATGTATTATAATCTGATTGTGTTTGTGTTGTTTTACGCATGTGTTTACAACCTCATTCACACTTGGGATTAAAATGTATACATATATATTATCAGAGGACTGGATGAAGTAGCGTCTATTCTAACGTAATTTCAACGAAGAAATAAATTGAATAACATATGTATTTCTCCTTTTCTCCTCGGTAATTTTATAATTTTAAACTTAATAGTGATTAAATTTTGATTTTAAAATTGGCAGTTTTTAATTTTAATATCAAATTTTATCATATAATTTAATAATTATTGGTTAGAATAAATTCTTTTTTTAATATTACCATATTTTAAAAATCTGAATAGCTATTATAACAAGACTTCGTTGTCAGGCTTTTTGAACTTTCCTATACTTGTATTTTGATTGGTCATTCTAGCTTTTGTAACAACGTTTCCCCCTTGTGAATGATCATTAATTAATTTGAAACTTTTAAAACCATTTGTTTTGCATTCAACATCATCACTTTTATCAAGGAGTGTTGAAACAAAATGGCTATTTTTGTAGTGATTTTATAACATGTTTATATCATAAATTTTTTAAATAAATAATTATATCTGCTCTACTTTGTATTGAGCACTCTTTTAAGAATAGTAATTGTTGGTTATTGGAATTCATTCTATACACACCAATTATATACTTGTATGTATATATATATATATATATATATATATATACAGTCATCCACAGACAGACTGTTTTGCTGTATCAGAGATCCTCAGTGTGGCTAGATGTCTGATTGCTTCAAGCTGGGATCAAAACCCAACTGATTTGACATCAGTCAGATATCTTACCCCTAGGCCATTGTCGCATGACAGAAAGGAAGGAATTTTAATATATATATATATATATATATATATATATATATATATATATATGTATGTATGTATGTATGTATTACTGATATACCCTGATGAGTGGATGGAGTGATTGCAGGAATGCTGAAGATAACATTAATCAGCTAAGTGACAAATTTTACATTTGTATTAATCCTATCTATATAAAGTGTATCACAAAAGTGAGTACACCCCTCACATTTCTTCAAATATTTAAGTATATCTCTTCATGGGACGGCACTGAAAAAATTACCTTTTGACACAATGAAAAGTAGCCTGTCTGCAGCATATATAACAGAGTTAATTTCTTTTCCCCTCAAAATAACTCAAAATATAGCCATTAAAAGCTAAATCCCTGGCAACAAAAGTGAGTACACCCCTAAGAAACTACACCCCTAAATGTCTAAATTGAGTACTGCTTTTCATTTTCCCTCCAAAATGTCATGTGACTCATTAGTGTAACTATGCCCATGTGTTTATGGGGAGCAGGTGTATTCAGATTTGTAGTGCAGCTCTAACACTCTCTCTTACCGGTCACTGAAAGTTCCAACATGGCACCACATGGCAAAGAACTCTCTGAGGATCTTAAAAAACATATTGTTGCACTACATAAAGATGGCCAAGGCTACAAGAAGATTGCCAACACCCTGAAACTGAGCTGCAGCACAGTGGCTAAGATCATCCAGCATTTTAAAAGAGCAGGGTCCACTCTGAACAGTCCTCAGGTAGGCCGTCCAAAGAAGCTGAGCACACGTGCTGAGCGTCACATCCAAATGCTTTCTTTGAAAGATCGGCGTAGGAGTGCTGTTAGCATTGCTGCAGAGATTAAAGAGATTGGGATTTAGCCTGTTAGTGTTCAGACCATACGCCGCACACTACATCAAATTGGTGTGTATGGCTGTCACCCCAGGAGGAAGCCTCTTCTGAAGGCAATACACAAGAAAGCCCGCAAACAGTTTGCTGAAGACATGTCAACAAAGCCCATAGATTACTGGAACCATGTCATGGTCTGATAAGACGAAATTTAATTTGTTTGGTTCTGATGGCCTTAAGCATGTGTGGCGGCAACCAGGTGAGGAGTACAAAGATAACTGTGTCATGCCTACAGTCAAGCATGATGGTGGGAATGTCATGGTCTGGGGCTGCATGAGTGCTGCAGGTATTGGAGAGTTACATTTCATTGAGGGAAACATGAACTCCAACATATACTGTGAAATACTGCAGCAGAGCATGATCCCCTCTTCAGAAACTGGGTCACAGAGCAGTGTTCCAGCATGACAATGACCCAAAACACACATCCAAGACAACCACTGCTTTACTGAAGAGGCTGAGTGTAAAGGTGATGGACTGGCCAAGCATGTCTCCAGACTTGAACCCAATAGAACATCTTTGGGCCATCCTCAAGCAGAAGGTGGAGGTGCGTAGAGTCTCAAATATCCGCCAGCTCCGCGACGTCATCATTGAGGAGTGGAAGAGCATTCCAGTGACTACCTGTGAAGCTCTGGTAAACTCCATGCCCAGGAGAGTAAAGGCAGTTTTGGATAATGATGGTGGCCACACAAAATATTGACAGTTGACATGTTGTATGTTAATATTGACAACTTTCCCTAAGGGGTGTACTCACTTTTGTTGCCAGAGATTTAGCTTTTAATGGCTATATTTTGAGTTATTTTGTGGAAAAAATAAATTAACTCTGTTATATATGCTGCAGACAGGCTACTTTTCATTGTGTCAAAGTGTCATTTTGTCAGTGTTGTCCCATGAAGAGATATACTTAAATATTTGAAGAAATGTGAGGGGTGTACTCACTTTTGTGATACACTGTATATTTATAGATATAGATGTAGAAATGATCTAAATAAAGAGATATGATCAACCATATATGTGAGCAATTATGTACATATACAGGTGATCAAATAACTATTTAATCAGTGGTTCAGACAAAACAGTGCTCAATGTAGTAAAACAAAGCTATAAAGTATATATTAACAATTACACATATGCCTATATTTACACTACGACTCAGATTTTTATAGTTTTGCCAGTCATCAGATACAAAAAGTATATGTGTAATTATTAATATATATATATATATATATATATATATATATATTACAATGAATCATTCATACAAAAAGTAAGATAGTAGAGTTAATGATATAAAATGGCAAAATCCCTTCACTACCTAAATTTTAAAGATGCATTAACCTACTAATCACTAGATGAATGTTATGATCCTTTTTTTAAAAACTATATTAGGTCTTCCTTAAATATGCAAGTACTTTCGACTGTATGTCCAGTCATCATCAAGCATGGAAATTATTTTGTTTTTGGTAAAATTCAGGTAGCATCCAAGACAAAAAATATAATGCAAATCAAAATGTTTTTTTTTAAATGTGTTATTGATAATGGATACAAATGCCTGATGATGACTGGATGTACAGTCAAAAGTACTTGCATATTTAAAAAAGACCTAATACAGTTTTAAAAAAAGAAACAAGGATCATAACATTTATCAAGTGATTAGTAGGTTAATGCATCTTTAAAATTTAGTTAACAAAGAGCTTTTGCCATTTTATATCATTAACTTTACTAATTTACTTTTTGTATGAATGATTCATTGTAATATAAATTGAGCTGCACCACATATTTGATATATATATATATATATATATATATATATATATATATATAAAGGCTTAAACACTAATATCAATATTAATAATAATAGCCTTTTTATTATATCCTTACTCTGTCCTGGACATTGAGTTCTACCTGGATTCTATCCTCTTGGAATTTTTTATTAAAAAAATATACATGTATGTGTATGCACCTATGTATATATATTTATATATTTTGCATATGTATGTGTATATTTACCAGTAATATTAACACTATATATATATATATATATATATATATATGTGTGTGTGTGTGTGTGTTCACACATTCACATGTATGTGTGTGTACGTGTGTTATCATCATCTAATTTTCCAATGTAGTCATTGCTATCCATGATGACTATTCTGCCTTCCTTACTAGATGGGGTTATGATTTTATTTTTATCCATATATGTTTTTTAATGCCAGTAGGTGTCTCCTGGGTAGTGCTTTTCTTCAGTATTTGTAAGGCTGGCTGCAATGATACTTTGTGTGAAACCCTTTTCAAATTCAGTGTGATTGAATCTATGGTTTTTGGCTAAGGTGGTAAAAGTGTTTCTTTTTCTTAATCCAGTTGCAAATTTTAAGCCAAGACTCAAAGCCCTCATCTCAGTGATAGAATGTTTAACACTAGAGATGATGTAAACAAGACTTGGATTACTGATCTCCCTCCATCAACAGTGAGTGCAAAGCTTGTGAAGCTGGAGTTTTAGATGATTTATTTGTTTGTTGATTATGTATGATATCATTTGTCTCAAGCTTTCAGCTCTGAAGTTGGATAGCATGTTTTCACTACATAGCATTTTTCCAATTGATGTAGCCTTGTCATTAGTGAGCTTTTCATGATGTTTGAGCCCTTTTGTGCATGTAAGTAGGTAGTCATGGATATATTTGGGGAAAATATCTGTTGTCATCTTGATTACTTTATAAGTGTTTTGGGGATCACTTTTTCAGCAATGCAGTTGAGTAAGAAATTTCTTCTCAGGGAGTAACCAGAAAATAGGAGTTTTTGTGTAGATGAATAGAATGTTGTTGTCTTTTTGAAGTAGTTTCCATGTTCAGACAAGATGAATGGAGATCATATATAGATCAAATATGGATTGGAATCTGATAAAATGATAAGATAAAGAAGAAATAGGAAACATTTACAGTTGTAACAAATTTTCTTTTTTACTAAAGAAATTCTGGTATTTTTACTTCATATTGTTTGATTTTAATTGATTAAGCAGACCTCATGTGCATTTGACTTGTCAAGCACCGTTTGTGTGTATAATTTATGTGTGTAAGTGTATTATAATTCTAGTTTATGTGTGTGTGTGTGTGTGTGTGTGTGTGTGTGTGTGTGTGTGTGTGTGTGTGTGTGTGTGTGTGTGTGTGTCACTATTTTTCCCACACAGAGAAATTATAACACATGTGAATACAACAAGCAGTGTGAAAAGGACAAAAAGAAGAAGAGAGGTTCTTTATCATAATGTTTCCCAAAGGCAAAACTGAGAGACTGGTTGTATCCTCTATGTTCTTGGTGGGACCATGTAGTGTCCTCTTTTTGCCTTACCACTGTGGGGTTGAGATGGTGTCTATCATCCTAGCTATCTTCATTGAAATTACACTTCCTCACTCCACAAGCTGATGTCACTCACCAACCATCACATGACTTTTGTGAATTCATCTTATGCAAAGGGAGATAATTACCCTTTGCATCCCGACACAATATTTACATTCATAGGAAAAATATTGTCCAATGTAGAAGACAAAAAATTATTTTTTTTTATAATGATGTTCAGCCTGTACAAGGCTCAAAAGCCACTAGAGGTAGAGAGTTACAGAGTAAGAGGCACAGATTATGTGCATACATGGGGAAGATAAGAAATAATCCTAAACTTGAATGAGTTAAGATTGTAGTGATTGGAGAAGCAGAAGTCTTGGTTCAGCCAATGATAATGGGCCTGTTAATCACTGAAAGGACTTTGAAAATTATAATTAATTAGATAAATAATTCCCCAACTTCTTTCCTGAGTTTTGTATTCCAACTTAATAAAATATAATTGTTTTTAAAAAGAGCAATACCAAATAAAAATACAATAATGAACAAATAATCACCCAGTGTATGAAGGAATATAGCAATTTGAAATGGATGTGAAAAATGAGTGGAACGGAGCCCCCACTCCGTTCCACTCATTTTTCAGCTCTTTTTATTTATTCATTATGAAAATTAAATGATAGCATTGTAGTTGTGGATGGATTGTTTTGTCTCCTGAGGACCTATATTTTTAGACACAGTCTGCCACTGTATATATTTGTGACCTGCAGAATGGCATGCTGTAAAGTGCAAATCTATTGGAAATGTAAATTCCTTACAGGTCAAGTTGGTTGGATTGCCCATAGTTTTACTTATATTGATAAATTGTACTGTACTTTATTCTTTTTATTTTGTGTAAATTTTGAATTAATGTACTTTTTATTAGATCATGATGTGTGGAAATATGTTGATGGGAAACTTGCTCGAAACTTCCCAAAATATCTGGGGATTTTCCCACTTGCTGCTATGATTGAAGATGGACAACTAATGGTTTTAACAGTAAGTATAAAATTATATACATATTCTGAAAGTAAAAAAGTTATAAAGAATATTAATATTTAAAAAAACTTAGGCAAAAAAGTCAGGTAAGTTTTTTTAAATTTTTCTTACATTTACTTTCTTATTTTAACAATTTTTTTTTAATCAATTCACCCAAGCAAGTTGTCAGTGCCAATAAGATACAAGGAGCAACTTGGAGAATGGAAAAATTTTCAAATGAATCAGAAACCCAGTCCTAAACAGGAAACAAAAGATAAAACTCTACTCCTGTTCAAAAGACTAGGGAGGAGTGTGAACCTATCTATACATACTAAAATATAGAAGTAATATGCATCAATATTACACAATAATTAATACAATGTTTGTGCAGTATGTGATTCACCTCAAATGATACCAAAATAGACATTGCATTCAATATCCAGCAGAGAAGCCAGATGCTTTAGTTTGACCTAAGAGGTGGCCTCCAATCTGTCAGGTACAGATCCAGGCAAGGTTTAAATTATATACAGGGAAAAAATGGTATTTCAAAAGGACATTGCTATGACATCACTATTACTATATACTACTTCGGTAATTTTTATTAAATATTAATCTTTGCCCAGGGCTTCACTAGATGCCAGTGGCTGCACTTGACATGTAAACACATGGCCAACCCATCTGTATCTAATATGTGCCAAATAGCAGGTAGATATATAAGCACCCATCCAAGAGGGGAAAAGGAGAGTCTCTCTCACATCCATGTGAGAATGTAGAATCTACATTCTGAGAAAATCTCAAAGTCATACACCCACTGGCCGACACAAAAAAGCCCCATTCACAAAAAACGTCCCCACCTTATCTCCATTGTGAGTCCCTCAAGTTTCACTGTGGTAGACAAACATTCTAGGTTGAATCTCTCATCTGATGTTTAGCGACAGCATTTCAGTTCAAAGCATGACTCCTCATTCCAGGAAACAAATAAAACTTCTGATTATCATGGTGGTCATTAAATGTCAAAAATTTGCATTAGTCTTGAGGTGACTCATTTACATAGAATGTCACAAAAACTATAAATAGCTATGGCTATTACCCATAAAGCAGTTGAGTGTAATACTACTTCCTGTGAGTCAGTAATACTACACTACAATAGTGCTGACAATATATAAGGAACCAAGCAAACAATTATCATTGGATAATTATCAGTATGTACAAACATGGCTGAGGATTCTAACAGCCAAAGCTAAAACAAAAAATCTGAAGGATTTGAAATCTGTGCCTCTTACTCTGTAACTCTCTACCTCTAGTAGCTCTTGAGCCTTGTACAGGCAGAACATCATTGTAAAAAAAATAATTTTTTGTCTTCTACATTGAACAATATTTTTCCTATGAATGTAAATATTGTGTCGGGTAAGATGAATTCACAAAAGTCACATCATGGCTGATGATTGACATCAACTAGATACAGGAAGTGGCATGAAAGAAATTAGAAAAACTAAGATAAAAGAAAAGCCTTGTCCAACTTAATCAGTTTGATGGATCCATGATAAAAACGTTGGGCTATATTGAAGCCTACATGGAACTAAAAAATAAGTTTGACATATTACCAATTATCATGGCAAACTGCGAAAAGAATCATGGTCTAATAAAAAATGATGTATTGAACATAAATTTGACAAAATTATTGAACAAAGTCAAAGCAGAAGAAACTGGAATGTTAAAAACTATGAAGCAAAGTTAAGACTAAAGGAAAATGTCTCCCCACCCCCACCTTATATTTTCAAGCACAAAAAGTGCAAGTTCATCTACTACCAACAGTTGTGGGAAAACTAAAATAATTACTGGAACAAGATCTACTTGAACAAGTTCCACCAGGGAGGAGTAAATGGTTCTCCCCATTAGTCATTTTAAGAAAGAAGGATGGGGATCTGTACATTTGTGGTGTCTACAAAATAGGTGTAAACCACAAAATATGTACAGAGTCATATCCTATCCCCAATGTAGAATCGGCTTTGCACACCCTTGCAGGTATGAAAACATTCTCTAAAATTGATCTAAAGTTGACATTTTTTCAAATATTTCAAAGTCACAACAATAAACATGCCAATAGGCTTATTAAGATGTAAAAGAATAACATGGAATTAAAACTACAAGTGTGATTTTTCAAAGGGCTATAGAGCAAGTTATTGGTGACAATATAAAAAATACAATATACTACCTGAATGATATTTGTGTTGGTGCTATTAACAACAAAGAACTAAAATGAAAACCCAGTATGGTTTTGAATCAGTTAAAAAATGATGGATTAACAATTAACAAAAAAAATGTGTGCATATCACTAAAAAATATAATTTGGGGGATATTCCATATCTAACAGAGACATATGAGCAGAACAGTCATTAATTTGAAAAATATTAAAAGTAATTAAGAACAAAAAAAAATTAAAATCTATCTTAGGACTTGTAAATCTCTACAGACAATATGTAGAGTAATACTCTGAATTGACAGAACCTTTTGCTGCTTTAAGAAAAAAGAATGTGGAATTTATTTGGACAAAAGAACAAGTGGCATTTGAAAATTTAGAAGATGTTCTGGCAAAGAAACCAAGAGTAAAAATATTCAACCCTAGAAAGGAAATACTTGTAACAAGTGACACATGTGAACACTCACTTTTACTAATATTAGCTCAAGATGGTCACCCTATTATGTATCTTTTGAGAAAATTGTCAAAAACTGAAGTGAACTACTCAAATATGGAGAAAGAAGTGTTGACTATAATATAGATGACAAATAGACCTAGTCAGTTTCTGATTGGAAAGAAATTCCTACTAAGTTCCAACCCTAGACCTTTAGAATTCATATTTAATCCTGGGAAGGAACTTCCTAAGGTAACATCTTCTAGAATTCTAAGATGAGCCTTAATGTCAATGGCATTTGACTGTGATATTGAGTATGTGAAAGGCAATACCATTCCACATGTAGATGCTATGTTGAGATTGAGGTTCATTACTTCTGAAAATGAGAAAGAAGAGGAAAAAATCAAAGGTACTTTATTATACTGGGTCAAAACTGATATTTTGTTGATAGAAAAATTAGCTGAGGATATGAAGCAAGATCCCATATTGAACAGTATATTGCTCAGGATTCCACCAGTAGTGCAAAGGAGCAAAATTATAAAAAGCAATACATGTTGATGTTTATTGTGGAGTAATATCTACACAAAGGAGATTAAGGTTTCAGGTTTTCAAGAAATGGAATTCTGAAAATGCTAGTACCTGATAACACCCCAGAATTCTGGGATGAGGTACTATACCAATATAAACCATATAAAACCTCACCGTACCATCCAAAATCAAACGGATTAGCAGAAAGGATGGTGCAAACACTAAAAAACTGATTGAAGATATATCTACAATGGAAAGAAAATATAGAAACATTTCTTCCTAGATTGTTGCTAAGCTATAGGACAATACCACATGCTGGAAGATCAAAATGCCTATCTGCTCTCACAGGTAGATAAATTAGAGCCCTACTGACCATCTCTGCCAGCAAAAAACCGTGGTATAAATAGAATAGTGAATCTAATGTACAAGAGGCAAGAATCATAATGCAAGGTGGATAGAATACTATGATAAAAGAAAAAAAAGGAAATGTGTTATTAGCATATGAAGACCATTAGATTGCAACATGACAAGGATAAAGAAATGTACACTAAGCCTGAAAGTAATGAAAGTGTCATGTCAAGGCAAAATAAACATAGCAGTGAAATTGAGAGCAATATAGACTCTGAAGATGAACAATCATTGAAGGAATTTCTTTCTTTTTATGTGTCATGTCTTGTCATCCACTTGCTTAAGCCCACCAGGTATATCATGTATTGTTTTCTCTTGTCTCTCTTTCCCTCTATTTGACCCGTGAGTATCAGATTCTTCAGGCCCTCCTTCCTCATTATGTGTCCCAGAAACTTCAGCTGCCTCTTCCTGATATTAAGTATAATCCTTGTTTGAAACCTCTCTAAGACCTCATTGTTTCTCTCATGCTCAGTCCATGATATCCTTAGCATCCTTCTGTAGAACCACATCTCCATCACCTCAAATCTCTTCTTCATCTTTGAGGAAATCATCCAATATTCATTGCCATAAGGAAGGACAGATGAAAAAAGGAAAAGATCACAGTCATCCATATCTAGATACTTTTAGGGAAAGGGAGGAAGATAGTGAGGAGACAAAAGCTACTAGAAGTACTAAGGAAAATAAGGGGATAAAATCTCTTTGGTACAGGGAGATGAGGTGACTCATTTACAAAGGAAGTCACAAAGATTATAAATAACTACATCTATTACCCATCGGCAGTTGAGTGCATACTACTTCCTGTGAGTCAGTAATACTACACTACAAGTCTGCTATATTATTTGGAGACAGTAGCAGACCTCTTGAAATTGTTCTTCTTGAAACGGGATGATTTTTGGATTCTTCTGTCAAATTTTAAAAGAATTATTATGATATTTTTGAATAGTCATTTTCAGCTATCATTTCAGCTTGTTAATACTGTAAGTCTTCCAAAACCTACTTTCTGTACCACAAAATATATCACTTTAAATGTGTGGCTAATTTTATGAAGGACCTTAAAATTTTCGAATATCCAGACTTTTGGGCTTGAGAGAAAAAAGCAATGAAGTTTATAAATCTAACAGTTGCATAAGATATAGATTTTGAAATAAAAAAAGACCGTTTCATTCTTTTGATACAATACACAGAAATGACATGCTTTTCTGTCATCTTTGTCAGCATTCATCCAAAATTTATATCATTTTATTAGATATATTTACAAAAATTACACAAAATATCTTGAAAAACTGAAGTGTAAAATCATTCAATAAAATTGCCATTTGCTTCAACTATGGCTTCCAGATGATTTTGGAATCTTCTGCACCTCTTTTTAATAGTCTCCTTGTTTAAGTTGGTGAATGCTGCCATAATCCTTGCCTTCAGTTCATCTTTGGTGTTACAAGGAATTTTGTTGGTCTCTTGCTCAACTGCATCCCACACATAATAAGCAAGGGGTTTGCAGTCTGGGTAGGCCAGATGTAAGGGGTGATGTGGTTGCAGAAATTGTCAGACATGACTGGGTTCTCCTGCTTGTGTGGCATGGTGCAGAGTCCTGTTGCTAGACATAGGGTCTTCCAGCAGCCACCCTCTTGAACCAAGGCAGCACTACCTCCTAAAGATACTTGATGTAGGCCTCTGTGTTGAGTCTGAGGCCTTTACCAACAAATTCAGGAGTTTTTTTCTTATCAGAACAATCAGTGAGTTTTCCAAGATACAACAATCATTATTTTATACTCATCCAAGTCTTTCTGAATCCTCTGCACTGACACCCAAACACACTGAAATATTCATATTGGAGCTTCAGATGCAAATGCCAAGCAGTACAGCATTCTGTTTCTAAATTTATGGTGGAGTGAACAGCATCATGGTGCTCTTTTTCTCACAGATGGTGCCCAACTGATTCTACTATACTGTGCCATCAACATAATCAAAAACAAATAATGCGCACACACAAAATTTAAAAATATGAAATGGCAGCAATTTACCCATCACATCCTGTACACAGGCATAAGTGTATACACACACATATGTACATATACACATACACATTGATTTCTGTATATATCTTTAACATTGAAATAAACATATAAGTAAAGGCAAATACAAATGAGACCAACTTTAAAACAATCAGCTAAGAAGACAATATAAATGAGTTTGACATGTTTAAATTTGTTTTAAAAAAATGACTATTAATAATTTCAAATATGCTTATCTTACTTGAAGCATATTATTGTTACATATTTTGATTTTAATTTTGCTTTACTCATCAAAGGGTACTTTTTAAAATCATTTTGCCCCAAGCAAGGCAATAAAGCCACTAAGATGAAAGGGGTTACTGAGAATTAGAGTATATGAGCAAAAAAACACTATTAAGGAGACAGAACAATAAAAGAGACAAGAATTAAGAAGACAGATGATAATGATTGACATTACATTTAAATGCTTGAAGATCAAAGGCAATAAAACCACTAGGACACAAGGGGTTACTGAGTATTAGAGAATATGAGATAAAACACTATCAAGGATTGAGGACAATAAAAGAACAAGAAGATAACAATTAACACTGTATTTAAATATTTGAAGATCAAAGTTGACTGGAAAGCATGAAGCCAGAAGAGATTTCCAAAGGCAAGAAGTGCAAGAGAAGAAACTGTTAGCATAAAACTTTTGATTACATCTAGCCATTTTGGCTGTAAGAGGATGAAAATTTGCTGCCAACCTACTACTACATTTAAATTCATAAAGTCTAGGTACCATAGAAGAAAATTCATCAAAACAATTACCATGAAAGTATTTATAGAAAAGGTACAGGGAAGCTATGTTATGGCTGTGGGAAAGTGACTGAAGCCGAGATGCCATGTCTTTAAAAGCCAACCCAGTAACTTGAACATTTGAATAAACTGATACCTTGAATATAATTTGAGAAAAAATAAATCACTAGTGGATTTGTTTTTATGGGTCTGCTGAAATATTTTTGCTCAAACTTAGCACTCCAATTTCTGGTTTTGAGCTGCTGTCCTTTATACCTCCCCCCATAGGTAAAATAAAATAATGTCCCCCAATCTTTTAAATACAAAATACATATTGATAGTAAAATAGTAAAGATTAAAAATATGGTTATGGAATTGAAACAACTAATGTTAAAAATAAAATTGTTTAACTGTCAAATAAAATAATAAAAAAAAAGTATTACATATTTTTATTTTAGGCAACTTGCAAGTAAGGTGTTTTATTGCTTATTATTTTTTATTATTTTGTTTTTCATAGTTTTTTTAACAATTTCAAATGGTTACCAAAATTTTATTGGTCAGCACTAGATACGGAAATTTAATAAAAATTTTTAAATGCAATGTCAATTGTTATCTTCTTAATTCTTACTCTTTTATTTTTCTCTCTTTGATAATGTTTTCTTTTTCTCATACTCTATCACACTCAGTAACCTCTTTTGTCTTAGTGGCTTTATTGCCTGTCTTGGGACAAAATGATAAAAAAAATATGTTGTAGAAAGTAGTACTTACTTAAAGCAAATTAAATACCAATTGTGCATGAGAAAAATTTTGTCATTCAATTTAATTTTTTCCAGACATCATATATTTACCATTTGGATAAGAATACAATGCACTGGTCAGCATATCCTGTCAGCATCCGATCACAATACCCTGGTGTCCCATTTTATTTTCGTGCAGCTGTTTCATATGGACATGGATATGTCTACTTTTTCCGATGGCGAAAGTAAGTAAAATTCTCATTCTCCGTTATGCACTAACATCATTGTTATTTTTCAATTCTGGTTGGATGGGAGAACAAGTGAAAACAACAATAAACAAAAAGGCAGAAAAGAAAATAACAAGTATTGTTAATATAAAATTCTTTTTATTACAAATACAGAGGATGTGAGTGTAATGTCTCTTTGAGGCCAAGGGAAGTGATTTGGAGGAAAGATTTGTTAGGGCCTGGGGTTGATGTGTGTGTTGGGTCAGTTGACTGGTGTCACTGGTTTTAACAGTGACAGCTTGACCATTCGCAATGACTCGCCTATAATTGGTGGCATTCTTAAAAGCAGATGGCTCATTAATGTTTTTGTTTTTTCTTTGGTGACAACATTCATGATTGGCTCCTTTTAAATCATTTCTTTTTTAGAAGATTTGTTTTGTGAGCCAGATATGATGCTCAGAGCCCCTGTGCAGAGTGCTACTTTTTATTTGTATTTTGCTTTCTTGTATTTTTCTTTCTTTCACTCTACATGTTTGCTGCATGCAAACATGTAGAGTGAATCAGAAAGAGATCTAATTTGAAGCAGAGTATAACATCTTTTCACTACATTTTTGTTCTTTTGAACAGTCTGTAAGAATTATTTTTTTAATAAAAAAACTAACATGAATATTATTTAGTATGGTATTTGATATATAATGAATCAAATGAAAAATATTTTAATATATTAAATATTATAACAGTTAATAGTAATAATTGTAAGTGATATTGAATTATTTGGATATTTAACAGTAAAAATAATCCTATTACAATCCAATCAAATATCTTTTCCCAAAAGTAACTTAAAAAACTATTTCTGTTTGTATCTAACAATAAAGACTTATCAACCAAGTTAGGGCTGAGTTAGTGGATTTTATGACTTATCAACTGTTGTTGGGGTACTTAATGTCCAAATCTTTTTTAGTATTATTGTACTTGATTCTATAGGTAACCATTGGTTAGATTTGAGTCTATATAGGTAAACATTAGTTTGCTTTACACGGGAGTCTAAACGTAAACATTTATTGGATTTATACTTGAGTCTATTGGTAAACAATGTTTGGGTGTATATTTGAGTCTATAGGTAAATATTTGTTGGGTTTATATTTGACTCTTTAGTCAAATGTTAGGGAGAATTATAATTGAGACCATATATAAATGTTGGCTGAGTTAATACTTTAATCTGTAGGTAAATGTTGGTTTGGTTTATACTTGAGTCTATAGATAAACATGAGTTTATATTTAAGTCTACAAGAATACATCCAGAAGATGGCTTTCTTTAGGGAGGTGTCTTATTACTTTGATGGGGCATGTAATTACTGTATTTTAAGCCCTGCTAACAGTGCAATATCAACTAATGCTGACTCACCTAATCAATTATTTCATTTCTGTTTACATTACACACTATATGATAATATCAATTTCCCTGAGCTGTATCTCAGTTATTGTTCAGTTTCATGATTCTACAAAAATGTACCTTTCCAAGAAATAATAATCTTTTTTCAAAATTTTGTTTCATATTATATTGATTAAAGTCTCCAGATCATGAATATAAAAATAAAATTATTTTCTAAATTTTAAGGGGTGGGTTCAGTTTGCTATGTAAATTAATTGTAAACTTAAACTACAACCCACCCCACCCCATGCAAGCCAGAAGAAAAAAAGTTAATAATAATAATAATAATAATAATAATAGACCACAAACAAAAAAGTGCCTTCTTATTGATATGGCAGTCCCTGCAGACTGCAATATATCTTTGAAGATATTCAAAAAGCTGTCAAAATACAAGGACCTTGAAATAGAAATCTCAAAAATGTGGCACATGGGAACATCAACAATCCCTGTTGTAGTTAGAGCCCTAGGATTGGTTGGAAAAGATTCCAGTAGACTAACTGAAGGGATTCCTGGAAGCTCATGCTTCAAAGAAATACAAAAAATTGTTCTCACAAGTACAGCCCACACTTTACGAAGGGCTTTATCTATGTAAAATGTGTGTTTTTTTTTTGACAGTGGAAAGTGTCATGATGCCATTTTTAACCTTAGGTCTCTGGGCGGGATCCAGAAAAAATGTGTAAATGCCAGAAATCAAAGAAAATAAAAACAATAATAATAACAATAACTAGCAGGATCTGTGGAATTTCCACGGACCAACTAATAGAATGTTGAGTAAACAATAAACTTTTTCTACGTATATATATATGTATAAAAATAAAGCATTGAAGAAGGAGCAATTAAAATCTCTGTCTTTATAATAGAATGAGATACTTTGGCAACTAATAGTAAAATTGCTTATTAGAAAAAAAAAACAAGAAAATAATTTAGAATACAGAACTCAATGATTTCTCTGTTGCAATAACTAAGAATATCCATGGGTGAAGCATATAAAAACTGGGGAAGTTTTAAGAAAAATAGAAAAAAAAGGACACTTAGAGAAAGAGAGTTAAAATAGGGCTGGGAAATTTTTACACTCACATGATATATTGAAGGCAAGAAAGACAGAGGTAAACAAAGAACTCTTATGTAATATCAGTCTATCTATATGGTGGTGAATTCTGGACAATTTCTTCACAAATGAAGAGGAGACTTGAGGCAACAAAAAAGTGGTTCAACTGAAGGATGCAGGGAATACCATGGCTGGAACATGTAAACAAGAAAGAAGGAAAATGTGAACAAAAAGGACACTTAGAATCAGACAGTTGATATTTTTGGTACACATAATGAGGAAAGAGGGTTTGGAGAATATGACACTCACTGGGCATATTGAATACAAGAGGGATGGAGAGAAACAAAGAAATGTGTACTGGACTGCTATGTAATACAAATCCTCCTATAAGGCAATGAATACTGGACAATTCCTTTATTGTTGAAATAGAGACTTGTGGCAGCAGAGATGTGGTTCTACAGACAGACACCGATAATACCATAGACTGAACATGTGAGTGAGAAAGAAAAATGGAAACAAAATGGAAATTTATACCTAGAATATGAATTTCCATATAAGTACCATAGGAAAATTATGTTAGAAACAAAGAAAAGAGAGCTGAAATGTTATGTAATATCAATCTTCCTATAGGGGAGTGAATGTTGGACAATTTCCTCACAGATGAAGAGGAAACCTGAAGCAACAAAGATGTGATTTAACAGAAGAATGCTGAAAATACCATAGACAGAGCATATGAGCAACAAGAAAGTTTTAAGGAAAATGGGAACAAAAATACCACTTGTATATAGAATCAGAAAAAGACAGTTTATATTTTGGGGGCACATAGTGAGGAAAGTGGGTTTGGAGAACTTAATACTCACAGAATATAATGATAGCAAGACAGGCAGAGGGGAAACAGCAAATAATATGCCTAATGAGGATGGTTGAATATGAATAGAGATGAATAGTAAAAAGACAAAATTTGCTAAAATCTTAAAGGATAGCAAGTTGTATAGAGCCATCATCACTCACCTCTTGAAGAGATATTGAACATAGAAGAAAAAGATTGTTGTTTCTATCTTGTTAAAAAAAGATCAACATTATCAAAGACTATTGTTAATTTGTTTGATTTTATCTTTTCACTGTTTTCTAGTTTCTTCTGAAAATTACATATATTTTCCCTATTAATAATTTAACTTCATTCATTTTCTTAAGTAATTAAAATTATTCAATATAATGACAATTTCTTTCTATTTCCAGGATCTATGAACTTGATATCTACACAGGTGAAATTTCACAAATGGACTGCTAGCAAAAATATAAATTAATATTAATTTTATAAAATGCTTTCTTAAGAGCAATGAATAATTAAATCTGGGAGACAAAAGTATAAAAGTTCCAGAATTAAATTAATCTCACTTCACAAAAAATAAAAAAAGAAATATAATAAAATTAAATCCTCAAGTGAGATATTTTTTAATTATTTAATGGTTCATGTTTTACATTTGTAAAATATAATTTTCTGAGAAGAATATTTTTGCAATATATATTTTCATCACATTATCAAGAAAGTATTTATTAAAATTACTATTCGTAATTTGATAAAATGACTGATACGAAATATCCAAACAAAGTATGTAGATGGAATATATAAAAAAAACAGTTGGATGTTTAAATGTTTTTATTCTGTTATCACCATTTCGTCCATTAAGAACATCATGAGAACAACTGAAAAATTAAAGAAAAAAATGTTACCATAACAAAGTTGCTACTTAAAAAAATGTGTTCATTAACATTATTTTCAATGTTTCTGTAATAAGAAAAATGTCCTTATTCTGTTCAATGTTTTAATTACATTTTATACATTTTGTACATTTACTTTCATGTAAATTTTAACATTTTTTATTAAATTTAAAAATAAAAAAAAATGAAAAATAAAATTAAAAAAAATGTAAATCAGAAAATGTGTTTTATTATTATTTCTTTATTTTACAAAATGAATAAGTAAAAAACATTTTACAAAATGGATGAATTAAAAGCATTTTGCAAAATGAATGAGTAAAAAACATTTTACAAAATGGATGAATTAAAAGCATTTTGCAAAATGAATGAATAAAAATCATTTTACAAAATGGTTGAATTAAAAACATTTTGCAAAATGAATGAGTAAAAAACATTTTACAAAATGGGTGAATGAAAAGCATTTTACAAAATCAATGAATAAAAACTTTTTACAAAATGAATGTATAAAAAAACACTTTGCAAAATGGATGAATCAAAAACATTTTACAAAATGGATAAATAAAAAAAACTTTGCAAAATAGATGAATAGAAAACATTTTACAAAATGAATGTAAAAAAAACACTTTGCAAAATAAATGAATAAAAAAATTTTATAAAATAGATGTTTTATTACTTAAATGTTACATTTTAGTGAATTGAGCAGACACTAAAGCATGTCAGATGTAATGATGGTTTCTCCTGCCAAAGGTTTGAATCCTGTTTGAAAGTGCATACAACATATTCAGTCCAATACACAAAAATAAATAAATATACTATTTAATAAATAAACACAGTGTCTACTTAAATATAGATATCTTCTAAAAAATAATGTTTAAGTCATAAAATCTGTCAGATTGATAAATAAAAAATCCATCAATTCTTTAGAAAATGGATGTATAGAAATCATTTTAGTTATTAAAAAGTCTGAGATATATTAGAGTAAAGTAAAAAAAAAAGGGATTTTTTTTATTTTGGGATAGATGAATAAACATTTAAAATGAGAGAAATGAAAAAGCCAAATATATAAAGACCATATTTGATTCATGAAAAAATATTCAAAATTGGCATGAGAATAAACATAATACTCATAATTGGATATGCAGCTCAGAATGAGAAATGAATAGTGGTACAAAATGAGAAATGGAGAGCTGAGTTTAAATTGCAGTCAAGTTCATTACATTCACTAATGCACAAATATGTTTAGGAAAGGTATGAATCCATCTCTTTGTTTTCCCAGTCTAGGAGAATAACTCTGAATTCAAAAGTCATTTGGAAACCTTATGGCCCCAATTCTTTGTATTCGGTTGTTCCAAAAAGTGTGATTGGTCCTGCATTAGACTTCTTGCCTATAATCAAATCATATGTGTGAGTTGTCTGGTTGTTTGGTTCTAAGAACTGAAATGCTGGAACATCATACAACGAAGAAAGCAGCAGAGTCCATCATTAACAATTGATATAATATTCATAATTGACATCATACTTATTATAAAACCCAGGTTGTGTGTGTATGTGTGTGTCTGTACGTTTATATATTGGATCGGATTTCCTACATTTTTCAACTGGTTTCAACAAAACTTCACAGGACTATGTAAAATTACCTTGCAGTGGTTCTGACAGCACCAAAAATTGGAAAAACACAATTGTTTTTGCACAAAATCAATTTGAAAACACAATTAAGAGTCATCGCGAGAATGAAAGGAGGACAACTCATATCAAGTTATACTTATTATAAAACCCAGGTTGTTTGTTTGTGTGAGTGTTCATTTATATATGGGATCGGATTTCCTACATTTTCCAACCGATTTCAACAAAACTTCACTTTTTTTTTTGGTAGGTAGTGTTTCTTATTGTCTTGCACACTTTTTTCTTTATTTTTACATACAGAATGCTTTAAAAATTCCATTTACAAGGCAATTGTTTATAATAAAATTCTATTCAATTGGTACACTCATAACGATTGAAAACAATGTTTTTGTTTGAGTTTGACCAATATGTAAAAAAAAAAAAACAAGAAAAAAATGAAAAAAAATGCATGTCTGTCAACCTTAAACAATAATCTTTGTCAATTTTATTTTTCAGTCTTTATGATGGTCAATACTTGATCTATCTCTTACTGTTACATCCCCGGGCAACGCCAGGCTCTACTGCTAGTAATTAATAAAACTTTCACAACTACAAACTTTTATTACCACAATTTATTTATCTTGCTAAAAGTATAATAATAGACTGCATTAAAAATAAAGCTTTGAAAATAACAGTTTGTGGTAAGACGATGAAAGGAATCTTATAGAGTAATGATTTCCAATGTAGAGTGCATGCCACACCGGTGAGGCATGGTAATATTTTGATGGGGCATGTGTAGAATGTGCACCCTTCATCTTATTATACCAACAGAATAAGGGGGCAATTCACGAATGAGTTATTAACACTGAATTGTTTTCTAGTGAGCCTGAGTGAGAGTGTTAATGTTAAGGTATGTTAATACATACAATGCATATACAGTACGCATATATAAAAATATTTTGTGTGTATGTACATACATGTGTAATTGGCATACAGTGTATTTCCCGTCTCTACATACTCATGTGTCTTGGTCAAAAAAGGAGAGGGTGTGATGCTGGAAGCTCATGTTTTGTCGGCCAATTAGCACATGTGAGCATTTAGTTTGATTCATTCACATGAATTGCAGTAAAATTTTGAATATGTAAGAATTAAATATTACAGGGGAGTACTAGAATTTTAGAAATACCAAAGTGGGGAATCTCAGAGAATCATTGGAGAATGAATAAAGAACAATTCTGGGAAATAAGAAGACAGAATATAGAGCCAAGTGCTATACTGAAAATATCCATTTTGCAAACCAAACATAAAAATGAACATCTACATCGGGTTTAAGAATTTTACTATTTGACTGTCATGGTTCTTAATGATATTCATCATTTTCCCAGAAGGAGAGTTTAATCTCTGATAATGCACTAATTTGGTATGTGAGCAAAGTGATAAGAAAATAAAGAGAAAAAAGTTGAAAATTAATGTACTCAAAAGTTTCCCAGGAAAATGTCATTTATAGTAAGAAGTGCTATAACTTCTTAATTCAAATCAAATTTGCCTGAAAGACATTTGTAGCAGACATTACACCTTTTTCCCAGAGGTGAATATTTTGAAAGCAACAACTCCTTTTCAGCTTTTGGTTGGGTGTAAAAAAAACCCTCCAAAAAACCCCAAAAACTAGGAGCATGTGTGGTGTGAATTCCAAGGGGCTATCCCTCTTTTACATCATGCAGAGGATGAGGTTGGACATGAAAATTAGCATTTTGGAATAGACGCACATAGTATAAACAATGCTCTTTAACTCACCTACAAAGTAAGTTCAACTATTTCATCATTTGATTTTTTTACAGTCTCAAGAATATTCTTTGAATCTGGACTTTCCTGATAGAATAAAAATATATATCTCATTTTATTCTACTCTCTTGTTTGTATATTTTTCAACCAATTCAACACCTCACCTTTTAACAATGACCCCAAACATAATATAACACACAAAGGTAAGAAGAAAACAGGGTGTATAAAATTTAATAAACAGGTAAGAACACTAATCTAAGTATTGATGGTGATTATTAACTGTTTCTATACAGGAAACATTTGGCAACCTTTGACTGAACAATTAGCATTATTTTTGGTTGAAACTTACAAAATATTTTTTAAACATTTTTTCAGATTCACTAAATATTATTGCTTTTTCTTTCTCTTTAGTTTTAATCATTTCACCCCAAGCAAGACATAAAAAAGCTACTAAGTCACAAGGGGTTACTGAGTGTAAAAGAATAGAAAAAGAAAAATTTCAGAGTTGGATATGCAATGTGGTTGTCCCTGATCTGGCATCTCACTTACAGTTGCTCTCTCACAGACATGCTGTTGCCTCCCTCTGTCTTTTCTACAAATATTTTCACGGTAACTGCTCCGACAAGTTACTTTTGCTGGTTCCCAAACTGCATGAATTTAAACGTGCTACTAGGTTGGCATCTCAGTCCCACTCTTTCACTGTCAAAATGGTTAAATGTAGCCGTCTTTTCTATTTCAATAGCTTCATGTCTCACACTCTGTAGAACTTCCTTCCTCTTACTTGCTTCCCTGATAGCTATAATCTCTAACTATTCAAATGCAATTTTAATTGACATCGCCAGATGCCTTGATCTATTCCCTATCCTTCTCTTCATCCTTTCCTCTATCACGCCTCTTTACTCTTGCTCCCACTCTCTGTAATCCCTTGTGTGCTAGTGGCACTCCCGCCTTGCTTGGGGTGAAAAACTTTAAAAAAAATCTTATTAAGGAGTGAGAAAAATAAAATAAGAGGAATTAAAAAGACAGAAGATAACAATAGACATTGCAATTAATTTTTGAAAATCAAATTTGACAGGAATGTAAGAAGCTGGAAGAGATTTTCAGAAGTGGGAAGTGTAAGAGAAAAAATTTAAGGTTACATCTAGCCATTTCAACTGTAAAATGGTGAGACCTAGCTGCCAGTCTAGTACTGCACTTAAATTCATAAAGTTTAGGTACCATAGAGCAAAGTGCATCAGAACAATTACCATGAAAATATTTATAAAAAAAGGCACAGAGAAGCTACATTACAGTAGTGGGAAAGTGACTGAAACCAAGATGCCAGGTCAGGAACAATGACATTGCAGATTCTTCTTTGTATTTTATCAAGAATCTCTAAAAATATAGCAGTAGCACCAAACCATATGTAGCAGCAATGTTTCCACCCTAATCTTTTGTTTAAGGTAGTGTGGGAAGTCAATATTTTGATTTCAGTGGACACTAAGCTTTAGGCTGTTGTCAACTCGGTGTAACATGATGTCTAAGAAAGGTAACACTGAGCTGACAACAGTCTAAACCTTAGTGTAACAACAACAAAATAAAATCCGGGATAATCATTGGATTCTATTTAAGAGCACTCAGAATTTGCAGACCTCTGTATTTACAGAAAGTGCAGAAATATATTGAAAATAATTTCAAGACCCTGTAATACCTTATATATATATATATATATATATATAGAGAGAGAGAGAGAGAGAGGGGGGAGAGTGAGAGAGGGGGATGCAATGGACAAACTGTCATCTAAATTATGCAAAAATGAAAATAACACTGATATCTCATTATTTTCCAAAACTGCACAAAAATATTTTGGAATGCTAAAATGTAAATTTATTCAATAAAATCACTACAGCTTCCAGATGACTTTAGAATCTCCTGCAACTTTTCTGGACAGTTTCCTTGTTTAAGTTGGTGAATACTGCCATAATCTTAGCCTTCAGTTCAGCTTTGGTGTTACAAAGAGTTTTGGTCTCTTACTCAACTGATGGTCAGATGTAAGGAGTGATGTAGTTGCGAAAACTGTCTGACAGCTATGACTAGGATCCCATGCTTGTGTGGCATGGTGCAGAGTCCTGTTGCCAGAAATAGGGTCTTCCAGCAGCCACTCTCTTAACCAAGGTCAGTGCTACATCCTCAAGGCACTTGATGTAGGTCTCCATGTTGAGTTTGAAGCCCTTTATGAAGATAAATAGAGGCATAATGTCAACATCACTAGTGATCACTCCAAACACCATGATGTTGATTGGATATTTGGTTTTCATTAATCTTGGTACATCTTTTGGGGACACAGCAAACCAACAGTTGTTCTGTATATTTACCATCCTATCCTTGTAGAATGTTTTTTGTCTGAGAAAAACCAAAGCAAGTTCAGTTAGAAGGGATGCTTGAGTTTGTTTAAAAGGTTTATAGCATGGTCTTTCCTCTTGTTCTTCATGGCTTGGGATAAAAATTGGACCTTTTTCTTGGATTTCTTGTATGAGAAATACCAAATGACTTCATGCACTACCTCAACTTCTGCATAGTGTGAAAGAGGGATAGCCTCTTTCGATGAACACCTGGCATGCTTCTAGTATTTTTTTTACACATACCCAGAGTGAACATTATTATAGTGGATACTCCTTATTTGAAATAGATGCCCCTTTTTTATTTATTAGACAGTATTATATCTATCAGTCTGTGTATCTAAGAAATTTGATCCAGTGTGCCTTACCACTTGGCCACAGAGAACAATACAAAAAGCAAAGGTGTATTTTCCCTTGCTTACTGCATCATTCTCCACAGGAATAGAAACTGCAAGAAAAATGGTACTTTTAGTTGGAAAGAGATGGCAGAAATTTAATGAGGAAAGAGGGACTAGAGACACAGGTTGTATTAAAACAAGGGAAGCAAAATAAAACAGTGAGTGAGCTACCTAGAGAGTTTGCATAAATACATGGTAGGTCAAGACAAAAAGAATGATAAAATTTCTAAAGTTACTTAGAGCAACAAAGGAGAGAGACAAAAATTGAAGCCTTTTCTGTACTTCCACTTTTAGCAATGTTTCAAGCATCAGGTAATGACTCTAGCCCAAGGCAATACTAAAGATAGGTATTGCCTGGCTCTAGTCCCATATAGAAAGAAAGAATTGTAGAACAAGTCAAAGAGAATATTAAAACTCTCCCTTGATGGCTTAAGCAGATTATATTAAACTTCAACAACCCTACCTATCTGAGCTAGGTAGGTACACACTATGTACACACAAGTGTAAAGTCACTAACTTTTGATTGTTGTACTAGTTGTTATTCTGATTGATTCTTCCACAAGAAAGAATTTGTTTACATGAGCAGGCATTATTGAAAAGTCATAATGATGCCTGTCATTGATGGCTTAATGCAATCATACTCCAAAGAACAAAGAATTTGTTTACATGAGCATGCATTATTAAAAAGTCTTAATGATGCCTGCCATTTATGGCTTAATGCAATCATACTCCAAAGAACAAATAATTTGTTTACATGAGCAGGCATTATTGAAAAGTCTCAATGATGCCTGCCATTTATGGCTTAATGCAATCATACTCCAAAGAACAAAGAATTTGTTTACATGAGCAGGCGTTATTGAAAAGTCTTGATGATGCCTGCCATTTATGGCTTAATGCAATCATACTCCAGAGAACAAAGAATTTGTTTACATGAGCAGGCATTATTGAAAAGTCTTAATGATGCCTGCCATTTATGGCTTAATGCAATCATACTCCAAAGAACAAAGAATTTGTTTACATGAGCAGGCATTATTGAAAAGTCTTAATGATGCCCGCCATTTATGGCTTAATGCAATCATACTCCAAAGAACAAAGAACTTGTTTACATGAGCATCATTATTGAAAAGTCTTAATGATGCCTGCCATTTACGGCGTAATGCAATCATACTCCAAAGAACTTGTTTACATGAGCAGGCATTATTGAAAAGTCTCAATGATGCCTGCCATTTATGGCTTAATGCAATCATACTCCAAAGAACAAAGAACTTGTTTACATGAGCAGGCATTATTGAAAAGTCTTAATGATGTCTGCCATTTATGGCTTAATGCAATCATACTCCAAAGAACAAAGAACTTGTTTACATGAGCAGGCATCATTGAAAAGTCTTAATGATGCCTGCCATTTATGGTTTAATGCAATCATACTCCAAAGAACAAAGAATTTGTTTACATGAGCAGGCATCATTGAAAAGTCTTGATGATGCCTGCCATTTATGGTTCAATGCAATCATACTCCAAAGAACAAAGAACTTGTTTACATGAGCAGGCATCATTGAAAAGTCTTAATGATGCCTGCCATTTATGGTTTAATGCAATCATACTCCAAAGAACAAAGAACTTGTTTACATGAGCAGGCATCATTGAAAAGTCTTAATGATGCCTGCCATTTATGGTTTAATGCAATCATACTCCAAAGAACAAAGAATTTGTTTACATGAGCTGGCGTAATTGAAAAGTCTTGATGATGCCTGCCATTTATGGTTTAATGCAATCATACTCCAAAGAACAAAGAATTTGTTTACATGAGCAGGCGTAATTGAAAAGTCTTGATGATGCCTGCCATTTATGGCTTAATGCAATCATACTCCAAAGAACAAAGAATTTGTTTACATGAGCAGGCGTAATTGAAAAGTCTCGATGATGTCTGCCATTTATGGCTCAATGCAATCATACTCCAAAGAACAAAGAATTTGTTTACATGAGCAGGCGTAATTGAAAAGTCTTGATGATGCCTGCCATTTATGGCTTAATGCAATCATACTCCAAAGAACAAAGAATTTGTTTACATGAGCAGGCATTATTGAAAAGTCTCAATGATGTCTGCCATTTATGGCTCAATGCAATCATACTCCAAAGAACAAAGAATTTGTTTACATGAGCAGGCATTATTGAAAAGTCTCAATGATGTCTGCCAATGGCTCAATGCAATCATTGAACAAAAGATTTGTTTACATGCCGTAATTTCTTGATGATGCCTGCCATTTATGGCTTAATGCAATCATACGCCAAAGAACAAAGAAAATGATGTAATGCCCAGTCTCTGGTAGAACGCTGGTAGAGAAATATGGCTGAATGCCCAGTGCCTGATTGAATGGTAGTTGAACTCTTCTTAGCTATTTTTATATTTAACATGAAATATTACATACCAATTATTTGTGAATTATAACTCAGGAGCTCAGGCATAAGGGTTAAAATTGTTCAGGAATGCAGGGATCAAAGGGTTTAGGCAATCACCCACCATACATGTCTGCCATTTAATGATAAATGCTTTCACAGTCAATGGACTTTTTTAAAATGAGCAGGCATTATTAATTAGTCTTGATAATGCCTACAATTTAATGCTCAATGCAATTGCATGGAATTTGTCCAAATGAACAGGCATTATCAAAAATCTTGATGGTGCCTGCCATTTAAGGCTTATTGCAATCATACATCACAGAATTTGTTTAAATAAACAGGAATTATTGAAAAGTCTTGATGATGCCTGCTCTTTAAGGCTTAATGCTATGATACTCCATAGAATTTGTTTAAATGAGCAGGAATTATTAAAAGGTCTTCATGATGTCTGTCATGTAAGACTTAATGATATTACATGCCATGGAATTTGTTTAAATGTTATTAATAAGTCTTGATGTTACCTGCCATTTAAGGCTTATTACTATCACGCTTCATGAAATTTATTTAAATGGCAGGGATTTTTAATGATTTTTAGGTATCCTATAGAACACAGAGCATTTTACCGACTTCATTCATAGCTGAACATCTCTATAAACTTTTAAATCAGATCTGATAGGTTTCTGCTCCTGAAGTTGTAGGTATAAGCTTAATTAAATCAAAGACATTTGTCCTAACCTATCTGCAGTTGCATTGTATTGTAGAAATTTATTGAAAATTAAAAAAGGTACAACAAAACAATTTTAGTAATATTAATATTTTAAATAAGATTTTATATTCTCACATAAAACGTGTTTCTAAAATAATCCTGATTCTTAAAAATACTTAATAAAAAATAATCTAAAATAAAATCCAATATTGGAAATGATATTTCAACATTAAAATTAATTGCATAACAGAAATTTAAAATTTCACTACATGCAATAATTTTTTTGTGTGAGTGTTTTTATTTTATTTTATCCAAATATACAAAAATAAAAATGAAATCATCATCAGCATTATTAATAACAATGTTGAAAAATGATATATGTTCCAGAATTGGTTTCTTTGTTCTACTTCTTTAAGTTACTGCTGGCTGATTTAAAAAATAAGTGTCTTCTTTTCCTTATTTTTGTTTCTTAGATCAATTGACTTTGTCTATTCACCTCACAGCTGTTTTAGTTCTGCTATCTAAAAAAATATATTTCTTTTCTTCCTATATCTGTCTTTGTTAATTTCATTAACAAGTTTTTAGTTTGGAAAATAAATAAAATAAATAAATAAATAAAAATACTAAAAAAACAACAACAAAAAGAAAATATTTTTACACACCTGAAGACCAATGCATTCTCTCGTGAAGCAATGTGAAACTAAACATTTAATAATTTCATTCAGTTCATCTAACAATGAGCATGCAACTACCATAACAGAAAATAAAACAGACAAATAATGAAGGAATGAATTTATTTTATAAATAATCAAAAAAGAATAAGAAGATCACAAAGCAAAGCACAATTTCCAGGGGACATTTCGTTTGGGATCCAACCTAAACAGATCACTAACATATTGTCTTTGTTTTTGTTGTTATTTTAATTAAATATTTTTATCTTTAAAAAATATCGACTACAACTCATATCATCACCCTGTTTTTAGTTTATCCATCCAACACTATTTCTATTTTCAAGATCTTTATTCTTTTTTCCTTGTATGTTTCTTTTCTTCATTTCCACCTAGTCATAATTCTTAACTCCAACTTTTCCTCATCTCTATCCCCTCCTTTTCATATTTTAATAGCAGTCGACGTTCCGTCCATTCCTACGGCAGTTCAGCAAGTACACGCTCTGGGTCCCCCTTTCTAATTTAATTTTACCTTTTTATTTTCTCTCTTTCTTTCCTCTCATTCATTAATCACTCTTATTTGCCATCTTTCATGTCATCCTCTCACAAACTCACTCAATATAATAACGTTTTCTTCTTTACTATTCTTCTTCCGTTTGTTCTTTCTTTATTATCTCTTTGAGATTTATTCCGTTCTGCTACAATTGCTATCATCCCATCATCATCATCATCATCACCACCACTATCATTGTTGTTGTTTAGTGTCTCCAGTTTCCAAGCCTTGACAATGAGATTAAGTCAAGGTAAGTCCAGCACCTTTCACTTTCTGCTACACCAGTCTTTTCTTTTTTTAATACACCATCTATTCATGATACTACTCCTCTTGTTACTACATCCAGTTACAGGAGGCCTTCATCCGAAAAATAGTCGAAGCTTTATGGCATCTAACTATAACGACACGCCAGGACCTTACTACGACCCTTCCCCAACTTTTTTGTTATTTGGGTCTAGAGGTATAGGACTTCCAAAAAAACAACTAACTCGCGAATTTGAGTCACAGAACAATAACAGTAACACTAACAACATTTCTAGTCAATGGGCCAACCCTGTAAAATCAACCTCAGGACATTTTGTAAACAAAGACAAAATTACCAACCAGAACCAAATTAAGACCGTATCGGAGACAGAAGTTTATTTACCGAAAAAAACAGAAACAAAGGCGGAAGAAATTACTAATCAGAAAACGGAATCTTATATAATGCCACCAAGATCATTAAAGCCAAGACTGTATCATGTTGGCAGACGACAATTTTTCAAAAGTGAGCATATTTGGTTTCCAAGGGAACATGTTAGTAATTCAACTTTGCCGACGATAATAAACAAAAATGATAAAGTTAGAGAAAAAAGACCAAGACGACGTCGTGAAACGACGAGAAAATATAAAAAATATGGCAAAATTAAAGTAAGCGAAAACAGTAAAAATAAGGGGAAAACAGAAAACATAGACATTAAGAGTTACGAAAGTCGCAATAAAAATAATAATGTGCAGACATCACCTGAGATTGCCGAATTCGAACGGTTTGTTATGCGAGTGATGTCTTGTCGGCAAATTCCGGCACTTTCCGTAGCAATTGTGCAGAAGGGTGTCCCTTTGCTCGTCCGATCTTTTGGAGTTGCAGATTTTGAAAATTCCAAGAAAGCTTCAACAAAAACAAAATTTTTTATCGCATCTCTAACAAAGTCATTCACATCCACGATTATTGCCCGCGTGCTAACTGAAAGGCGTGAGTGAGTATGCTTTCCTTTATTTATTATGAAAATCTATTGTTTTTATTCTCTCTTTTTAGTCTTTCTTTACTTTTTATTCGACAACTTTTTGTTTGAATGAATTGTTGAACATACCATCATTTATGACAAGAAAAGCTTTTGAAACTAAACATCACAATTCAGCAAAAATATAAAAAAAAAAATGTGACACTAAAAAATTAAAAATAAAATCTTCTTGTGTCACACTGGGGAGATCAGGTAATAATTACTTCTCTCCTCATTTGAGATTGGAAAAGGCACCCTATCCCGGAGATTACAACACTGTGGCAACCCCTTCAATGACAGTTTGGCAGTGGCTGTAGGTACCGGGTAACTTTTTTTGTCCTTGGTCTATATGCATATGCATGTGTATGGACATCCTACGTAAAAAAAAATAAAAAAATAAAAAATAAAAAAATAAAAAATAAAAAACAAACCTTGTGCCACATCACCTTAGTGGAGAAGTCAGGTAAATAAATGATTCTTGGCCTTTTGACTGAGATCAAAGCATGGTATCTGTTCTCCTCATTTAAGATGGGAGAAAACATCTGGTCCTGGGGATTCCAAATCTACAACAGCACATTCATCACACTGAGAGGTAGGGTCAGCATCAGTGTGACAATAATGCTCATAGGGACTAGCAAAAAAAAAAAAAAAAAAGTGGGGAGGAGAAGCAAATAAAGTCAAAATTTAGTAATAAAAAAGGTCACTTGATTAGGTCACTATTTTCAATTTTAAATTTTTTCATTGACATTCAAAAATTAAAAAATCCACTGAATTAGAATTTTTTAAATTTAAAATTACTTTTTGCACTTGGTCCCAAAGGTGCATTTATTAGAGACAACATTTTGTTTGTCTATGAATGCAATTATGGTCACATGTACTTTCAATAGAAGAAGTAATAAAATAGATAAAGATATCTTAAATTGAATAAGCATAAAAGCTTTTTTTTACATATTGGGACCATGCTTTCCGCTAAGGCAAGAGTAGGATTTGCAAATGTAAAAATCAATTATTATATTTCTGCCCAAACACATTAATTTTACAATGAAATAACTCATGTATTCATTCTCTTCTCCCTAAACATAAAAATAAGTTTTCATTTTAGTTCAGTTTTATAATTAAATAATTTAATCCATCTATTTTGTTTCCATCCATCTGTGATGAAAACAATATAGGACTGTGCTCATATTCATGGAGAATGCACTTATGAACAGAATAATTTAATCTGTAACAATTACATCATGGAAGGAGAGAGGAAATATGGTGGTTTTCTTCCCTCTCCAACACCCCCTAAAAGCATTAATATATATGTGATATACTAACACCTTAATATGATGGAAAAAAAGGACAAAAATAACCCAAAGAAATTAATTCCCCAAATCAATTATACATGAAAACTTATATAGAACACACAAGTACACAAGTATAAGTCATACTAATATGCAACACACACACATATATATATAAAAGTGAACATTGAAGTCAACACTCAGAGGTGACAGGCTGTTTCATGCTAGACGGAATTGTTAGGGACAATTGCGTCTAGCATGAAAAACAGCTAGTCACCTCTAAGTGTTGACTTCAATGTTCACTTTTATATATATATATATTTTAAGACATTTTTATGTTTATATATTCTTTTTATAGATACAAATATTTAAGTAAATGCTCTGTTTATAATAAACAGTATTCATAACATTTACTGGCCTGATTGTCCAAGAAATTTTCATAGAAAATATTCATCCTCCAACAGAAATTGAACCTGTATCCTATACGGAACCATCATATAGACTGACATGCCTTAACCGATTGAGCCACAGAGGATTGTTTGGTTAGAAAGGTCGATTTTACTGCTTTTAAACTACAATTGACCTTATATAAACAGAGCATCTACTTAAATATTTGTATCTATAAAAAGAATGTATAAACATAAAAATGTCTTAAAATAACTGTCGGACTTTGTCCATTTCATAATATATATATATATATATATATATATATATATATATATATATATATATATATATATATATATATATATGAAGGAATATAGTTTTAAGGTATGCTATATTCATGGGACAAAAGTGCTCAATATCAGTATATGTAAATATAAAAGTGGACAATGAAGTCAACACTCAGAGGCGACAGACTGTTTCATGCTAGATGCAATCATTTGACCACCCGATGATTGCGTCTAGCATGAAACGACCTGTTGCCTCTGAGTGTTGACTTCAGTGTTCACGTTTATATTTACATATGCTCTATCCCTGATATTGAGCACTTTATCCAATAAATATAGTACACCTTAAAATTATATATTTGGCAGCAGTCCCTCTTTTATACTATTTTCATTGGAAATGACTGTCAAGGCATTGCAATGTGTAAAAACTGTCCAAATGTTCTATGGTTCTGAATACTTTTGCCTAATTTATTTGCCATTATCAAGGTTGTTTTTTTTTAACTGAATTTTTTATATATAAATTTTTATATATATGTATCTGTAGGGATGGGAATGTTTTTTTAATTTTATGAACATGGTCAGTACATTGTGCCCATGTTCATAGTTGATATTATTGAGTGTTGACTTCTTTTTTATTATTAACACTTCCATTATTTTTAACTGTTTTTTTTTTTATTGTGGATGAGTCTATTATGATCATAATTTTATTAAATATGTTGTGGACAGAGTTCTCCTGGTGTTGTAATTGAGCTATGATCCAAGAGATGTAATTGAGCTATGATCCAAGAGATGTAATTAAGCTATGAGCTATGATCCAAGAGATGTAATTGAGCTATGATCCAAGAAATGTAATTGATCTATGATCCAAGAGATGTAATTGAGCTATGAGTTATGATCCAAGAGATGTAATTGAGCTATGATCCAAGAGATGTAAAGTAATTCTTCTTGATAAGCATGTAGTAGTATGCTCCCAAATTGTCCCACCTGGAGAAATTTGAACATGCAAAAAGGTAAGCAGTATGTAAAGGGTACAAATAAAAAGAAGTATTCACTGATAATGATCCCAAGAAGGACACAATACAGAAATATATGAAGGAAAGTCAAGAATACCCTCATTCTTGTCTAAAGTTATGTTATGACAAAAGTTGTGGATAATTTTTGACTTATGCTCATAACTAATTTTCTAATTAGAAGTTCTTGAGGAAGAATAATGATTTAAATGGGTGGGTCATGTGTCCAGAATCTGTCCCAGTCAACTCCCACATATCATCCTGTTTGGAGAACTTGCCAGCAGCAAGAGGCTACATGGAGGTCTAAAACAACACTTCAAGTTGAAGACATCCTTGACATAGGCCAACATTGACCCTGAAACCTAGGAAAACATTACTGCAAATCAGCCTTCCTGACATAGGACAATTCAAGGAGTGACTGAAAGTTTAACAATCAACATGAAGAGGATATGTGATGTGCTGTCAGCAGAGCCTTCCACCCACACGCCTCTATGACTCCTGCTGATGATTCTTCATGAACAGCATCACCAGAGGGGAGAAAGGAAAAGAGGATAATGATCTCGATGCTTGGATGTGAGCAGATGCCAACTAGGATATATATAAAATTGTGCTTGTATGTCTCACACCTCTAAGATTAATATGGCAGAATAAGTGAACTAATTGAAAAAAATACAGTAAGAAAAATGAAAAATAACAAAATATTTTAAATATTTTGTTATTTCAATAATAGGTTGGCGGCAAGGTCTCATCAATTAACAATAGAAATGGCTAGATGTAACCATAAGGTCTATGCTAACAGTTTCTTCTATTGCACTCCTGACTTCTGGAATTCTCTTCCAAATTCTTGCTTCTCAGTCAACTTTGATTTTCAAAAATCTAAATGCAATGTCAATTATTATCTTCTGTATTCTTAATTCTTATTCTTTTATTGTTCTCTCTCATTAATAGTGTTTTGTTTTTTTCTCATATTCTCTCTTACACAGTAATCACTTGCATCTTAGTGCCTTTATTGCCTTCCTTGGGATGAAATGTTAAAAACAAATATTCTGACAATGCTGAAGAATTTTACTTTCTATCATCTAATGGCAGGAAGATGCAAAAATATGAAGAACTAAAAAATAAAAAAAAAAGAATTAGTATATATTCCCTAGCCAAGTTAAGTGGTTTTTAGTTGTGTTATCTGTTTGGTGCTTTATGGCATGTAAGGCTTCTTGGTAAGGTTTCAGTAATTAAATTATTCTTTCACAGGGTGGGGTAATTGGTCCTATGCCCAACATATGTAGGCTGAGGTTTGGTTTTCTGTCAGGTTTTTCCTTCCTTTAGACAACCACATGTTCTCATGTTAACAATTTCCATCTATCTGGCTTTGGTAAGTCAGAGTTTTTCTTCTCCTGTACTCATTGGCAACCAAGGCTGAAGAACACAGCCCTACTATTTGGCCCTTAAATGAGGGAGATAAGATAGATTCATAACTTTGCCAAGTGTATTTGCACAAAAGGAAATGTAATAATCTTGACAAGAATTTGAATGACTTGCCAATATTTTGTTCTGAGCCACTAACCATTACCCATCTGTCAATCCTAAACTGTTTTTAGCAAAGTAATAAAAAAAACAAACTATTCAACCTTAACTTTGGCAAGGCTGAAATGAATCATTCTCACAAGTTCAAAATTTTTTTCTTAACCAGCAATTTAAAGATGCCACTCTAAATTATCCACTTTTGCACAAGATAAATGTACTACTCCACTCAATTTCCACTAATGTCTGTCAAAAACAGCCTTTCTTTCAGTTACATTCTAACTGTCTGAAGATCATGTTAGCATGAAACTTGAGACACAACTCAGGCTATCCTTTATATATATATAATATATATATATTATAAAAATATAATATATATATATATATATATATATATATATATATATATATATTGTTGAATATGACAGACCAGGAAAATTTAATTCATTTTTTAGTTAGTTATTCCAGTATTTTAACATTTCTCCATTAGGTGGGAGTAAGGGGAAAATGTAACAATGCTGGAAAAACTTAATAAAAATTTAATTTCCTTGTCTGTCATATTCAACAAAACATTGCTGCTCAAATAAACATTAATATATATATATATATATATATAAATATATATATAGTTTAGATCGACAGCAACCAATATAATAAAGAAATATCCAAATGTTGGACTGTTTTTGTCTATTTTCTCTTGAAACTAAAGCTATCATATGACACTTGGAAAGGCTTATGATGAAACATAATAGACATTCATTGTCATTTAACAAATATATATATATATATATATATATATATATATAATAATAATAATATAAAATCTGTAAGTGGAAAGGATAATCTAACTAGGTCTTTTCGGACTATTGTCCTCATCTTTGTCACCATATTTATAATAACGTTTCAGCCATTGTATGCTCTGGCCTTCTTCAGGTAGTTGGAATGTCGAACTTAACCCTTTATTTTACTCACTGAGGTAGACTGTTCTAGTTCCATGTGCCATGTTTAATGGATGTCAGTTATCAGTTATCATCTGTTAATTTCCCTCTGAAAGTTCTCCACTGCCTTAACTGGGTATTGAACTCACACTCTTTGGCACATGGAACTAGAACAGTCTACCCCAGTGAGTGAAATAAAGGGTTCAGTTCGACATTCCAACCACCTGAAGAAGGCCAGAGAGTACAACGGCTGAAATGTAATAAATATGGCGACAAAGATGAAGACAATAGTCTGAATAATGTAAATAATGTACATAATACCTTATCTCAGAAATATAGACAGATACAGAAATAACAATATTTAATAATTAAGAAATAAATTACATGACTTTTTGAATATTGTATTTAGACATAAATGAAATATCTGACAAAGATGAATTTTTATGAGAAGATAACAAGTTATTTTTGTGAGAATAACATGAATATAAAAGTTCATGTGAACTGATTTCAAGCCTTCTTTTTCTGTAATACTGACAAGATATGAAAGTTGAATAGTTGTACAGTATATGTTTAGAAGATAGCACAGTTCTACACTAAGTCTGTTTTTCTGCAGTTATTTATTGAAGTCAGGTGGTTCCTAGGGCCTTTCTCTTGAAAGACACAAGAAGAGTTATTGTGATTGGCTAAAGATATTTTTCTGATATTTTTGAATTTCTTTTTCTAAGGTTTCTTTTGATTCACTTCTAGTGATCACAAGAAAACTAGGCCTTGTAGATGAATACTTTTCATAGACTTGTGGATGTTGAATATCTGTTTGATCTTTACAAAAGTATGAAAATTTGATAGGTGTAAAGATCACTTCTTCCTTCTCTAAATTATTACATTTGTGATTATACAACAATGAAGTAAATTTTATAGCACAACTTTCATCCAAATAAATATCATTAGAATGTGCTAAGAAAGTATTGGACATTTAGTCAAACCAAAATGCAGTATCTTTACTATGATTTAGGGGTTATTCTATGAATATATAATGGTAAAATCTGCAAATTTAAGCCTCCATGTAAGATCACAAAATGGCCTATTTCCATTATGTAATGATTTTACATTTTATTAATATTTAGTTGCATAGCCTTTCTTTATTATCACAGCCTCTAGATGTGTCTGATCAGTGGTCACCAGAAAAACATCAATAGATATATTGGACCATTCATCAGGTATATACAAACATCAACAGATATAGATATATTGACCATTCACCAGACAGCTACAAAAAATGATGTATTGTATGTATTCCCAAGACATGTACAAATATCAACAGATATACTGGACCATTCACCAGACATGTAGAAACATCAGTAGATATATTGAAGCATTCACCAGACATGTACAAACATTGATATATTGGACCATTCACCAGATATGTACAAACTTCAACAGATATATTGGACCATTCTCCTTCATATATTTTCATAAAATTTGTCAGATTAAATAGTTGAGGTTTTCCAAAATGAATTTTTAATTCCTTCTAATAATTTTGAATGGGATTTACGTATGGACATTGACTTGGTTATTCAAGAGTTTCCTCTTCTACCAAGTTTTAGTTGTCCTTGGGGGGGGTCATTATTATAACCAAATTATGAATAGAGGCAAAGTGGCTGTACTCACTATTATAAATGGCTCAAGGTCATATCTTCCTCAACAGTTAAGTCAAAGCTCTTTGCCTTAATCTTTGTCTTGAATTCAATGTTAAATGACAAAAGCCACCCCTTCCCAACTTCCCACATCTCACTAGGCACAATCTCAGCAATATTTTCATTACAGCCCAAGAAGTCTCAAGACTTATCAAAAGCCTTTACCCTAAGAAAGCCATTGGCCCTGACAAAATCCCAGTGGTCATCCTTAAGAATATCAACCTTAAACTATCCCCAATCCTAGCAAAGTTATTTAACTGCTGCTTGAAGGAGAAATTCTTCCCAAACCTGTGGAAAGTGTCAAGTGTATGCTTGTTTTTCAAGAACACAGGTGAGTGCTTATCCCCCTTTTAGTATAGACCCATCAGTCTCCTTGGTATCATTAGTAAACTTTATGAGGCTATAATCAACAAGAAGGTTTGAACACTTAGATAAGAACAGCCTCTTGTATGACAAGCAGTACAAATTTTGATCAGCTTGATCCACTGCTGATGTCCTAACTACCATCACACACAGAATCAGTGAGGCAATGAATAAGTACACCCCAAGGACCATAACATTAGATATTTTAAAAGCATTTGACAAGATGTGACGCAAAGGATTGCAGCTCAAGCTCTCTCGTTGTTGAATCTCTGGAAAAATCTTCTCAATAATAAAGTCCTTCCTAACATGAAGGTAATCAATGGCCTGTTCTTCATGACCCTAACAATCAATGCAGACATCCCTCAGGGATCACTTCTCAGACCAACCCTCTTTTTACTTTACATTAATGATCTGCCTCAAAGTATACTCAGATCATTTGTGAATATCTATGCTGATGACATATGGGTGCAGTTCTAAAACCAATAATGACCAGACATTAGCAACTAATTTCTCATCCAATCTAGCTCTAACATTTCGGTGGGGGAAAAATTGACTGGTTACATTCAGTGCCTCGAAAACATTCCACATCCGAAGTTACATTCCATCATTGCCAATCAAACCCTGAACTACAACTATTCAGAATGAATGGATATCCCCTCAGGAGGCCTATGCCATGAACATCTATTGGGCCTTAAACTCAATCCAGATCTCAAGTGAAATGCATACATATGATCCATCACTAAGGATGCAGAAAAAATGGTCATTTCTCTGTACCAGTCTAGTAAATACCTGACTCTTCATGCTATCCTCTAACTTTACAATGGAGTACTGCTGTCATATCTGGGCAGAAGCTACCTAGTTCTCACTTTCCAATCTCAATAGTTCAAAATTGTCTCCTCATCCATATAGGTGAAAAATTATTTTCCATCCTTCAACACATCTCTTACAGATGGGATGTGGCTTGCCTATTACTTCGATATCACTACTTCTATAGAAAGTATTTGAATAAACTGTATTCCTTGGTTCTGCCAGCTCAAACCTTTATGGCAAAGACCATGTCATGTCACTTCAGGATGATGATGGTTCTCCATCCTGTCCTTTGTAGCTCTTTGTGTTCATTTTTCTATGTGGTATGTCCCTTCAGAACTTTGGTGATCAGGCTCTCCACTATTTCCAGTCCTTTGTAGCTCTTAATAAATTTTGTCTTTTTGTTATCTCTCCTAAGCCTTGTTCCACCATCCATTTACTCCAGCTCATTCTTCTATGTGCCGTGTCCCTTGAGAACTTTGGTGATCAAGGCTCTCCACTATTTCCAGTCCTTTGTAGCTCTTAATAAATTTTGTCTTTTTGTTATCTCTCCTAAGCCTTGTTCCACCATCCATTTACTCCAGCTCATTCTTCTATGTGCCGTGTCCCTTGAGAACTTTGGTGATCAAGGCTCTCCACTATTTCCTGTCCTTTGTAGCTCTTAATAAATTTTGTCTTTTTGTTATCTCTCCTAAGCCTTGTTCCACCATCCATTTACTCCAACTCATTCTTCTATGTGCCGTGTCCCTTAAGAAATTTGGCGATCAAGGCTCTCCACTATTTCCTGTCCTTTGTAGCTCTTAATAAATTTTGCTTTTTTGTCATCTCTCCTAAGCCTTGTTCCACCATCCATTTACTCCAGCTCATTCTTCTATGTGCCGTGTCCCTTAAGAAATTTGGTGATCAAGGCTCTCCACTATTTCATGTCTTTTGTAGCTTTTAATAAATTTTGTCTTTTTGTTATCTCTCCTAAGGCTTAGTAATCATCTGTTGAACCACATTTCAGTTGCTTCAAGTCTCTTCTTCATCTGTGAAGAGATTGTCCAGTATTCACTGCCTTATAGGAGGACTGATATTACATAACAGCTCTTTTCTTTGTTTCTAATGAAATTTTCCTGTTTCTTAATACTCTGCTTAGCTTTTGGAAGTCACTTTTACTATCTGAATGCAACTTCAGATTTCAATGCCACACTTTCTGTCTTCTGTTAAAACACTTTCCAGATGTTTAAATTGTTGTACTTGTTTATTATGGTATTTCCAATTTGTAATTTGCATGGTGGGGTATTCCTTTTGATAATAACTATACATTCTGTTTTCTTACAATTGATGTTTAGTCCTTTATTCTTGCTTTCTTTCATAGGAGTTCTGTAGTTTCCTTTCTATGTCTTCCATCAATACTATGTCATCTGCATATCTTATGTTGCTAAGATTGAAGCCACCAATAATGAATCCTGGTAGGACTTCTAATTCTCTCAGAACTGCCTTGCTGTATAGGTTGAATAAGTTTGGTGAGAAGACACCTCCTTGTCTTACATATCTTTCTATTTTTGTATATTAACTGAATTCATCTTTTCTCCATATGTAGGCATTTTGCTGCCAGTATAGGTTCTGGATTATTCTAATATCCTTCCCAAATATGTTTCCTAGCAGTATCTTCACAAATATATAACTGACCATCTAGCAAGTGAAAGTTATTCTTGCAACCTTTAATAAATCAATTTATTCTGGTTAATGAGAAACTATTTTTTCAATTTCTTTTTTGTGAGGAACATTCTTTTTTATCATTTTTTTTTTTTAAATCAGTTCACTCCAAACAAGGCAATAAAGCCGCTAAGATGCAAGGGGTTACTGAGTTTTAGAGAATATAAGACAAAAAACTACTATTAAGGAGAGAGAACAATAAAAGATCAAGAATTAAGAAAACAGAAGATAATGATTGACATTGCATTTAAATTTTTGAAGATCAAAGTTGACTGGGAAACAAGAAGTCGGAAGTGAGTTCAACCACAAGTAAGAAGTGCAATAGAAGAAACTGTTATCATAGAACTTATGATTATATCTAGTCATTTCAACTGTAAAATTATGATAACTAACTGCCAATCTAGTACATTACTAGTCATAAAATGTTTACCATAGTACCATATTGCTTCCGCTTGTAAATTATTTAAACAATTGTAGTTAAATTGCTTAGTGAGAACTTTATAACCTTTCACTATTGAATGTTTTGTAACAATCTTGATTAAGTCAACTACTTTTATTTTTGGTAAGCTAATGACATTGTATTTAAAATAAATTTTATTTTAATCTTAAATAAATTTTAAAATTATGAAGGAAATTTTGGATTCAATATGCATATATTCATTCATTCTAAGAACCTTCAAGAATGTTTAAGAATAATCTTGCAATAAAATTCTTTAAATTTTTACAAACAATAAATATTAATATTAAAGAAATTAAGTACTTTTTACCATATTTATTGAATATATTTTTTATATAAATATCTCCATTAATTTGGTATATATAAGGTTTAAAATAAATTTTAAATGTAGAAGCTTTCTTGAAGCTTTCATTTTAGCTTTAATTGAAAGCTGAAGGATTTAAAATTTACTATTTCCAGTAAGCAAAATATTCTGTGATGTATTTTAAATAGAAATTATATTAATCAGAATTTTTTTTTTCATTAAAATTTATCAAAATGGACATTTTTGATATATTTGTAAACAAAAGTTAATTCTCAGTTCTAAAAATCTTGCAAAATTAAAATATATATTTCTGAAATATTTGAGGAAAATTAGCAAATTTAAAGTTAAATTAATCTGATTTGAAATAAATATGTCTTACTTATAGCATAAGATGTTGTATACAAACATTTCTTAACTGTGGGGTCTTGTTTTTCTGGCATGTTAATTGATTTATTTACATCTGATTGGCAGCTGAACGTGTTCATAGTTAAGTATGGCAAAGCAGATGATAAAGTTTTTTTTCAACATAAGTGGAAGAAACCCTTAAAACATCTGATCTTTAAATGCTAGATTTATCGGTTTGTAAATCCATACTGCAGAAATTCTGTATGTAATCACACATATAAAACAAATTGAAATTCTTTTAAAAATATTGGGTTTGTCAAATTGTAATAAGCTTTACAATATATGATTAGTAAATATAGTTTTACTTAATATGTTTTCTAAGAATTATCTCACTGAAAATGAATTTTAAAAGATTATAAACTTTGTAAATTATTCAATTTAAAATTGTAAAAAAATGAAAGCAAATCTTGTAAAAATTCATTTTTTGTTGAAAAAATTTTTTTCTTCAGATAATATTGTTTTTAATTATTTTTTTATTATTCATAAAAACAATTAAAAGCTTCTCTAATTAAATAATGTCTTAGTGTTATTGCATTTTTTTATTTTTTGATTCAGAACAGATTTTTGGTGAAATGGGGTATGATTTTACAAAAAGAAATTTGGAGATTTCAATTCTTCAAAGGGTTCTACTTTTAACTAATATAGTAATGAAAAATTATCTTGTTGAATTTCTCAAGTTTTCATAAAATTAAGTAAATGGCTGAAATACATGTAAAAAAATAAATATCATTTCCAAGATTTTCTAATGAAAAATTTCAAAAATAATTTCATTTATTTGTGAATAAGTTCTGAAAATTTCATTAAAATCTGACAATTGTTTGATTTTTGCAAGAATTTCCAAATTAATATCTGTCACTGCAAAAAAGAGGCCAAAATTTGCTATGCTGAAAGTTAGTACAACTGCTGATGCAAGCAAAACAGGTTTTTTAATAAAAATTTTGAATATTCTAAAAAGGAGTAAAAAATTTAATTAAGTAATCAAAAAATACCTTGATCCTTCTTCTTTAATAATAAAGATTTTGATGATAAAACTATGTTTTCATTACATTTAGTGTATGTTTGCATAATGGTATGATGATTTTTTTTACCATTTTTTATAAATGTACTATTTACATTTATTAATATTTGTATTAATTTTAGAAGCTACTTGACTTGAACATCTGAAATGGATATTTTTATTAATGTGTTTCTTTTGCCTACTTACAGCCTTACCTGGAACACAGCAATCCATCATTTTATCCCAGGCTTCCAACTTCCAGATCGAACAAGAACGGAACAATCAACACTAAGAGATCTTTTGGGACACAGGACAGGAATTTGTGGACTTTTTCGTCCACTGCTCTATGGATTTCCTCAAGGAATGAGCCGGAAGGAATTTGTAAAGTAAGTAAAATGAAAGACAATGAATACAGATAAAAAGTAATTTGTGGAATGTTCATTATTTCTTATGGAAAGAAAGGAAACGTTTAGAAAGAGAATGTTAAGTTACGTCAAGGGAGAATGAAATAAGATATTTGGAAATTAATACAAGAACAATTGATAGATTTACAATGGAAATTGATTAAGGTAGTAAAAGAAAAAGGCAGAGAAGAGAGGACAATAAAAGAACAGGATTTAAGAGACCAGAACATAAAGAGTGAAATTGCATTTAAATTTTTGAAGATCAAAGTTAACTAGAAAGCTAGAATCCAAAAGAGAGTTCTACAAGATAACTGTTAGCATAGAACTTCTAGTTACATCTAGCCATTTCATCTGTGAAATGAGACCTAACTTCCCATCTAGTAGTATGTTTAAATTCATAAAGTATACGTACCAAAGAGGAAAGCTTGTGAGAACAATTACCATGAAAATATTTATAGAAAAGGCAAAGAGAAGCTACATTACGGTGATGGGAAAGTGACTGAAGCCGAAATGCCAGGTCAAGACTGTACCAAAGAGGAAAGCTCATCAGAACAATTACCATGAAAGTATTTATAGAAAAGGCAGAGAGAAGCTACATTACGGTGATGGGAAAGTGAGTGAAGCCGAGATGCCAGGTGAAGACTGTACCAAAGAGGAAAGCTCATCAGAACAATTACCATGAAAGTATTTATAGAAAAGGCAGAGAGAAGCTACATTACGGTGATGGGAAAGTGTCTGAAGCTGAGATGCCAGGTGAAGACTGTACCAAAGAGGAAAGATCATCAGAACAATTACCATGAAAGTATTTATAGAAAAGGCAGAGAGAAGCTACATTACGGTGATGGGAAAGTGACTGAAGCCGAGATGCCAGGTCAAGACTGTACCAAAGAGGAAAGCTCATCAGAACAATTACCATGAAAGTATTTATAGAAAAGGCAGAGAGAAGCTATATTACGGTGATGGGAAAGTGACTGAAGCCGAGATGGCAGGTCAAGACTGTACCAAAAAGGAAAGATCATCAGAACAATTACCATGAAAGTATTTATAGAAAAAGCACAGAGAAGCTACATTACGGTGATGGGAAAGTGACTGAAGCCGAGATGCCAGGTAAGCAGATGTTTATAGCACTAAAACTTGAAAGTGAAATAATAATGACACTCGTGATTTTATCTAAGTTTTAAGAGCAGTCAAGAGATTTAGAAAACAGAAGATAAAGAGTGACATTGCATTTAAATTTTTGAAGATCAATGTTAATTAGAAAGCAAGAAGCTGAAAGAGAATTCTACAAGTGAGAAATGTGAGAAAAGAAACAGTCAGCAAAGAATTTATGGTTTCATCTCAGAATTTTAACTGTTAAATGATATTAGACTTATAAATATGTAAGATAGATTCTGGTGAGAAAAATTGTCTAGCAGTTTTTTTTTGTGGGTGGGCATTAAAATTAAAAACCATTTCTTTTTAACAGTTAACAACAGATTATAGGTCATTTTTGAGATCAGCTACCAATTTGACCATATCAAACCGATCAGACTTACCATTAAGACAGGTGTAAATGGTTGTGTTATCAGCATAGATACCAGTTTGACAATTGATGACATTGTGAAGGTCATTGATGAAAATTAGGAACAACGTAAGTTCAAGGATAAAGCTCTGAAGGACACTTGCATTAATGCAAAATGATCTAGAAGAGTGGCCATTCAAGATAACTCTCATTTTGTATTTTAAAAAGACTCAATCTGTTCAAAAATTTGTCCAGAAATACCATAACCATTCAACTTGGGAAAAAGACCAGTTTGCCAAACCCTGCCTTATGCTTTTGAGATATCCACAGCAACAACCAGAGCTTCACCATTCTTATCTAAAGCTTGATATACTCTTTAAGCAATAATCGTTATTATATCAGCAGTTTTTTTTTTTTTTTAAGCATTTCACCCCAAGCAAGGCGAGAAGCAACTAGGGCGCAAGGGGTTACAGAAAATTTAGAACAAGATCAGATAGGAGTGATAGAAGAAAGGATGAGGAGAAGGGTAGTGGATAGATCAAGGCAACTGGAGATGTCAATTGACATTACATTTGAATAGCTGGAGATTATAGCTCTCAGGGAAACTAGAATAGGGAAGGGAGTTCCACATGCAAGAGGTGCAAGACATGAAGCTATTAGAGTAGAAGAGACGGCTACATTTAGGAGTTTCAACAGTGAAGGGGTGAGAGTGGGATGCCAGCCTCGTCGGGCACTTGAACTCATGAAGTCTGGGAACCAGCGAATGCAGCTCCTCGGAGCAATTGCCATGAAAGTATTTGTAAAACAGACAGAGAGAGGCAACGGCACATCTGTGAGAAAGTGTCTGTAGACAAGATGCCAGATCAGGGCCAGTTATATTGCATATCCGCCTCTGGATCCTATCAAGAACCCCGAGGCAAAAAGAAGGGGCTCCAGATCATATATGGCAGCAATACTCTATGCAAGGGCGAATTGTTGATTCGTAGATCTGGAGGATCGATTCCAGGGAGAAAAATTTCCTGGCGCGGCACAGGAAGCCAACTTTCCTTGCGGTGGACAAAGCAATTGACTCAATGTATTTGTTCCATCTCAGGTCAGCCGTCAACGTGAGACCGAGCAGCCGCAGAGAGTTGCTCTCAAGAAGTTGAAAGTCAGACATTCTAATGGAGTGCAGCGAAGGATCTCTATGGTGATTAATAGAGAGCAGTTTTGTTTTTGAAGCATTAAAGTTGGCCAGCCAATTCCTGCCCCAGTTCACAACCGATTGGAGGTCCTTTTCGAGACGCATGGCCAGGTTATTGTTGTCACTGACACTAGATTTGTTTTTGAGGCAGGAATAAATTGTGGTGTCATCCGCGTAGATGCCAACTGGGGAATTTATGGCGTCAGGAAGGTCATTTATGTAGATAAGGAATAGAGTGAGGCCTAGGATGGAGCCTTGAGGAACACCTGCGTTCGTAAGATAGGAACTGGAGGAGAATCCATTGAGAACGACCTTCAATTTGACATAGAAATGGGTATTGGAATCTTTATTAGATAACTGGGATTACAATAACTAAATGTGTAGCCATGTTAAAGGATTTGGATTTTTTTTTAAATTAGTAGGATGCTCTAAGACTTAAACATTGGTGATATCATACATGATGTACTGTAAAGTATTTGCTTGTTATGAAAAGTTATTCAAAATCTATCCTTAAAATATCACTAAAAAGCCATTATCAGCATTTTATGTCTAAATTTCTGGAATGTGGAGTTATCATCACTTACATTATTTACATGCAAACTATTGTCCTCATCTTTGCTATTGTTATCACAACATTTTGGCCATTATACTTTCTGACTTTCATTGAGAGATTGTTGATCTGGGTAACTTTTGGGGAATTTCAAGCTGAAACCTTTATTTAATCAGCATAGGTAGATTATTCTAGTTCCACTGTCCATGTCTAGGGATATCTGGTCGTCTTATTTAGTACTGCTCACTTATTGCTTGCCCCGTTTCCACTGGGTCTAAGTCTATACTATCCTGCCTAGGGATTGAGTTCATGATTACTATGTTATCATTATTTATATTCAGACTAATGTCCTCATCATCACAGTGCTTTGCCCATTGTGCTCTCCAACCTACTTCAGGTGTCTGTCAATCCAGGTAAGCTTCAGGGAATTTTAACCTGAACTCTTTATTTAATCTGCACAGGTAGATTGTTCTTTTTCCACTGTCCATGTTTAGGGATATCTCTCCTTGTTCTTATTTAGTACTGTTCAGTTATTGCTCACCCTGATTCCACTGAATTTAAGCCTACACTATCCTGCCTAGAGATTGAGTTCACGATTACAATGTTATCATTATTTATATTTAGACTAATGTCCTCATCATCACAATGTTTTGCACATTGTGCTCTCCAACCTTCTTCAGGTATCTTTCAATCCAGGTAAGCTTCAGGGAATTTTGAACTGAACCCTTTATTTAATCTGCACAGGTAGATTGTTCTTGTTCTATTGTCCATGTCTAGGGATATCTAGTCTTCTTATTTAGTACTGCTCAGTTATTGCTTGCCCTGTTTCCACTGAGTCTAAATCTTCACTATCCTGCCTTCACGATTACTATGTTATCATTATTTATATTCAGACTATTGTCCTCATTATCATAGTGCTTTGTCCATTGTGCTCTCCAACCTTCTTCAGGTGTCTGTCAATCCAGGTAAACTTCAGGTAATTTTGAACTGAATCCTTTATTTAATCTACAGTCCATATCCAGTGTTATAGAGATCTTATTTAGTACTGATCAATTATTGCTTGTCCAGTTTCTGCTGAGTTCAAGTATATACAGCTTGGCCCAGGGATTGAACTCACAATTACTATATAACCAAATTTATAAACCAATGCTTTAATCATCTATCGTTCCATGATATAACAGCTGAAATGTGATAACAACAAGAAAGATGGGGATAATAATATCAATATATTATTATGTTTTAATATAAAAGAAATGGAAATTCATGTTGTAAGAAAAACATTTTTGTCTTCCCTATAAACACTCTTTCCCTATAACCAGATTTCTTTTTGTTCCTATAATTTCAAATTTCTATTTGTTTCTATATCTATTTGTGCTTATATCTTCAACTTTTTGTTGTAATAAGCATAAATTTCTGTCATATAAATTTCTGTCTGTTCCTAAATCTTTAAATTTCAGTTTGTTTCTACAACTTAAAATATTGTAATATCTTAAAATATAACCTTGGCACTAATACCAACTAAGCTTGGTATGATTAATTACATTCTTGTATTTCCATTTCAAAACTGAAATCTTTCTCAGTCTGTATAATAGAAAATACAGTAAGATTAATCCTTTTTATTTAAATGACTATACTTGATAAGTTAGTAAGAATGGTAATCTTTCTATCTGAATTTTTGTTATTATTTATATTATTTACATTCAGACTATTGTCCTCATTTTGTTATTATTATCACAACATTTCAGCCATTGTGCCCTTTGGTCTTCTTCTGGTGTATATCAATGTAGGTAGCCTTCATCAGGTGTATATCAATCTAGGAAATTCCAAACTGAACCCTTTATTTAATCTATGGGTTTAAACTATTCTCTCTCCACTGCCTATGTTTAGGTATATCTTGTCTAGTTTTTATTTTTAGCATTACTCAGTTATTGCTTGCCCTTTTTCTATAGGACAACATCCTAGTAGATTAAAACATTGGTTCATGATTTTGCTGACAAAGTAATTGTGAGTTCAATTCAGGCAGTGTGTATACCAACTAAGTAGATTACCATTACCATTTAAATAGAAAAATAATAGTCCTTTTTACATAAAAATAATTGCCTTCTTTTTCACTTACATAAAAATAATGGCCATTTTTTTACATTTACTTATAAAAATAATAGGCCTTTTCCATATAAAAATAATACCTCTTTGTCTGTAACTCTAGAGTTCCAGTTCACTAGGTTTGAAGAAATATAGTCCTCACTAAGTCCTACAGGCTTCATTTACTGGAAATCATCTTTTGACCATTGATCTGAGAAAGTTGTTATATACAGCTGATATTTTAGATATTTTGGAACAGGTGTGATGGTATGCATGATAGCCATACTAAAATCTTAATCTGATATTTAAGAATATGACTTGAAATTTTAGTTTAATGATTTGGTCTTGTATGAATTTGACATTGGACAAAACTACTTTTGATCCAACCCGCTCTATCTTCAATTTCCTTATCTCTAATGTTAAATTTGCTTTCTTTTCAATTCCAGATCATAATTTCTTCTATTGTAGCCATCTTTATATTACTATCCTTACTCTCAATACATTTCTTTTACCAATCTTTCTACAATGTCTTTCTCCCTTTCATCCATATATTTCTTCTATTCTAGCCTTCTTTATATTTAAATCCTTACTCACTATATATTTCTTTTAACTGATCTCCCAGCATTATCTTTCTTCTTTTTTTATCTATATTTTCTTCTTTCTTGCCTTCTTTATTTTACTATCCTTTATATTACCAATCTTTCTACAATGTCTTTCTCCCTTTCATCCATATATTTCTTCTATTCTAGCCTTCTTTATATTTAAATCCTTACTCACTATATATTTCTTTAACTGATCTCCCAGCATTATCTTTCTTCTTTTTATCTATATTTTTCTTCTTTCTTGCCTTCTTTATTTTACTATCCTTTATATTACCAATCTTTCTACAATGTCTTTCTCCCTTTCATCCATATATTTCTTCTATTCTAGCCTTCTTTATATTTAAATCCTTACTCACTATATATTTCTTTAACTGATCTCCCAGCATTATCTTTCTTCTTTTTTTATCTATATTTTTCTTCTTTCTTGCCTTCTTTATTTTACTATCCTTTATATTACCAATCTTTCTACAATGTCTTTCTCCCTTTCATCCATATATTTCTTCTATCATAACCTTCTTTATATATTTATCCTTACTCACTTTACATTTCTTGTAAGATTTTTAACATTCCACTCACCTTCTCAACTTGGATTTTTGAACAAACACACACATTCTTATTAACATAACTTTGATATTCTTTACAAGTACCCATAAATTTACTTCATACTTATTCACAAAACAGGAATATTTCTAAGATTGCAAATAACAGTTTAAAAATTGACATAATGTTGATTTTTGGTGCAGCACAATCTTCTGTATTTTTTTAACAGGACAAAAATTAGTAAATATATCAATAATTATCATCATAAAGTGATCATGATCACCGATTTTATGTAGGGCCATGGCAGATAGAAGAAGAAGATTGTAGTAACAATAATAGTTGATTAATCTTCTGTGTGTGATTGTACATTTGGAAGCATAGAAAATCATTTCACACAATCATCAACACCCCACTTCAAAGTGATAAATGTCAAGTAGTGGTCATTCTTAAATTGATTATCTCAAATTATCGCCATGCTGTATACATTTGAATGTGTTTGTGAATAGTTACTGAGCTTAATTTGATACAAGGTCATAGAAGAGGGTCAATTAAATATTGAACTCTTTATGCAGAGTAACTGACCTGGGAAGATAGGTTATTAATGAATCATGATGCAGTAACACCTCTATGTAAGATTTTTTGTGTGTGTGTGTGTCTGTGTGTGTATTGGATGTGTATCAGGTTCAACAGCATCTTCTTTCCCCACTGTTCATTCCCTTGGCTGTGGCTTTGCTAGACAGCAGGTAATGACAGTGGGATTTTATTGATCTATTCATACTCGTTACTAATTAGATTAGGCATTTGGTTACCTAAATATATATATATGTGTGTATATATATATATATATGAATGAAAAATGTATAACAAAGTGTAAAAAGTTTGTTTCCTGATGAAGTCCTAAGGGATGAAATGCATCACACACAAACTTTTTCCATTTTGTCCTTAGCTTTCATTAAGTTATTTAGCTTAATATTGTAAGATCTTGGTGATGCACAGGCTGTCTGTTACCTAAAGTGAACTCAGTGATGATAAACAATGTTATTGGCACAATTGTTGGTTTTAAACTAGGGACTGTTTCAGGTCAGTTGATGGATGTTGCTTCTGGGCTAAATGCAACTCACGCATATAAGACTTATAACAAAGTATGTGAGTCATTAAGCAGGCAAAAAAGATTTATTCGATCACAACACCATTAAAAAAAAAAGTCTAATTAATGTCACACTATGCTCATTCATATTTGTTTACAAGTAAACAACCAATATGAATGTACAGATGTGTGATCAAGTACTTAAAAAATATTTATAAAATTTACTGAATCAAAGAAATGAAATAGCTATTCTTTGCCGACATTGTCAAAAATTTTCCTTAAATAATATCTAAAAATAAAAGAAAAATTTTAAAAATAAAAGAAATGGGAGCTGTTTATGTACATACTTATATTTGATGTGTAATAATAATTTTTAAATAATTTAAGTAATTCTATTACATTTATTTGATTTAAAAAGAAATATAGTCTATTAGTAATTACGAGTAAAATAATATTTTAAAATTGTAGTTCAATATAACGTATTCTAACCCAAACACCCCTTTTAGAAAGAATCTTTAAGTATACAAGTACAAATTTAACAGAAAAAAATGCCGAAAACCTTTTTGTTGTTGATAAAAAAAAAAACAGACAACATGCATTGAACGGATGTCAAAATTCATTGAAAAATGCTCCCCTACCCTACCTAGACTTAACCTCTTTTTCGAACGTAACTCAAAATTGATACAATAATAGTTAATAAAAATGAACACAATACCACCCCTGTCTAAATGATTGGATTTCTCTGTATCTTTGAAAACAAAAAATTATGAATTGTATATGTGTTTAAAACTCAGTAAATTTAAAAATAAGTTATTAAAATTATATAATGAATTATAAAATTCACTTGAAGATGAAACAGAACTAATGCTTTTAATTTAATTATATAATTAAATTTGAAGTTTTTAGCTTCAGTTTTTGAAACATGGTAATTCCTGTGTAAGTTGCATCTTTGTAGTGAGTAAACTGTTTTTGTCTATATGATAAAATTATAATAAATAATTATTGTTCTACTATCAGTATTTTGAATTAATGCTGTGAGCATTAGAATTAATATATTATTTTCATTCTCATTGTATCATATATATATATATATCCTACCCAGAATGCACCATTGGCCATCATATAATAATAATAATAATAATATATATATATATATATTGACATTTTTATGTTTATACGTTCTTTTTATAGATACAAATATTTAAGTAAATGCTCTGTTTATAATAAACAGTATTAACAACACTTAACAGCCTGAATGTCCAAGTAATTTTCATAGAAAATATGTGTCCTCTGACAGGAATTGAACCTGTATCCTATACGCAATCATCATATAGCCTGACATGCTTTACCGATTTAGCCACAGAGGAGCGTTTCGATTAGCAAGATTAGTTTTATTTTTTTAAACTGCAATTCTCCATGATTTTCTCTTGTATATTCATATCTTCTTGATGCGTATCCAAATGTAAACAAATGACGTCACGCATTATGAAATGGACAAAGTCCGACAATTATTTTAAGACATTTTTTATGTTTATATGTTCTTTTTATAGATACAAATATTTAAATACTCTGTTTATAATAAACAGTATTAATGACATTTACCAGCCTGATGTCCGAGAAATTTTCATAGAAAATATGTGTCCTCTGACAGGAATTGGACCTGTATCCTATAAGGAACTGTCATATAGCCTGATGTACTTTACCAATTTAACCACACAATAAAATCGACGTTGCTAACCAAAAATGCTCCTCTGTGGAGTGAATTTTACTGCACTACTTTAATCAAAAGAAACCTGCAGCTGAAGCACACAGAATTCTTGTTGAGACTTACAGTAACCATGCTCTCTCTCTCTCTCTATCTATATATATATATATATATATATATATATATAAAAACTAACTAACATACATTTTGTTCCTGACCAGTAGCACAACTCTGAGCTTCATGCACAATGCTAATTAAAAACTGACTGTTAGAAAATTTAAATATTTATACGATACTGTTAACTATAAATATAAAGTATTAGACATTGAGTGCTAGTGGAAATCAGAAAGTGCTTGATGTATAATAATAGCTAAAACTTATACTAATTAATATACATTTTGTTCCTTACCATTAGCACAATTCTAAATTTCATGCACAACACAATTATCAGGTGCTGATTGAAAACTCACTATATATATATATATATATATATATATATATGGGAAAAAATGACACATAAATTTTTATATATGTTAGGAAAAGTAATAACAAAGTGGAAAATTTTTTCATCTGATGTGTTTTGTCCTTTATGACTTTAGTGGACTAAAGTGTTTACATTGATGTAACTACACATGCTTCAAAAGGGGAAGGGGTGGTAAAATGTTAAACTTTTGAATTTAGTTTTTTTTTGTATATATTTGTTTTTGGTATATAGCCTGTCCAGTTTCATTTAGTTTCTTTTTTTAAATTTTTTACCTCTTTTGTTATTAAATATCCCACGTTGTGATCATAGAAGATTAGCCAAGAAAGGTCAAATGTTATAAGAATCTGGATGTATATTTACTGTAGATGTTCTAGTGGTTTAAGCACTTTTTATACATTTTCATCTTAGTAAGTACATTTTCATCTTCCTTTCTCTTAATTAAAGTAGCATTTTTTTAAATCAAAGTTATGGTCAGACTCATTACAGTAATTGTGTTGCTCATTGTAATTAGAGTAAATAACATTGAGTATGTTATTTTGTAAAATATCCCTTTTCTGTTCATATTATGTTTTCTTAAAATTCCTTGCAGTTTCTCTGATATATTCCTTGTAGCACTTATTACAGACTAGCAGTAGAGCCCGGCGTTGCCCAGGGATGTAACAGTAAGAGATAGATCAAGTATCCACCATCATAAAGACTGAAAAATAAAATTGACAAGGATTATTGTTTAAGGTTGACGGACACGCATGTCTTAATTATTTTTTTTTTTTTTTTTTTTTTTTTTTCTAATTGGTCAAACCCAAACTCAAACAAAAAACATTGTTTTCAATCATTATGAGTCTACCGATTGAATAGAATTTTATTATAAACAATTGTCTTGTAAATGGAATTTTAAAAGCATTCTGAATGTAAAAATAAAGAAAAAAGTGTGCAAGACAATTAGAAACACTACCTACCAAAAAAAAGTGAAGTTTTGTTGAAATCAGTTGAAAAATGTAGGAAATGCGAACCCATATATAAATGAACACACACACACACACACACACACACACAAACAACCTGGGTTTTATAATAAGTATAACTTGATATGAGTTGTCCCCTTTTCATTTTCACAGCGATGCCTCTCAATCATGTTTTCAAATTGATTTTGTGCAAAAACAATTGTGTTTTTCCAAGTTTTGGCGCTGTCAGAACCACCGCAAGGTAATTTTATGTAGTCCTGTGAAGTTTTGTTGAAATCAGTTGAAAAATGTAGGAAATCCGATCCAATATATAAACGTACAGACACACACACACAACCTGGGTTTTATAATAAGTATGATGATAGAGTAAATTCCTCCTTCATGTTTTAGCTTATTATTATTTTGTTTTGTATTAATTAAGTCTTTTATTGTTTTAAAAGTAGTTGTAACAAATTCCATGTTAAACTTAGATATATTTTTTCAGTTGTAGTTGTGATAGAGTTGGTGGGTAGAACAAAATATTTTGATTTGTTGGGTTTGTCAAAATGGCACATTCTCCCATTTTTAAGTATTTTACAAGCTTTTTGTTTTGCATTGAGTATAAAATAACTAGGGTTTTGTAAGAACTTAAAAATATTTTCAATGTATTTCTTTTCTTCTGCATAAAATGAATCAGTTCATTTGAGACTTGGAAAAAATCCTTTACAACAGTCCTGATGAAAATATTCAAAGATGATATTACAGTTTTTTTTTTTCACACATTTCCTGTTTTTCATTTCTAATTATTCAAGTTAGATGTGTATGTACCACACCCAATCCTGTCTGACTGTTATTTCCTGTACATTTTGACTCTAAATCTTCATATTTTTCAAAATTCTTAATCCTTCATTAAACATTAATTTATATTTTATCTTCTAACAAAGATTTTTGCATCTTTCAAAAACATGCCTTATATAATGAAAATGTTTGCTATATAATCACCTTGTGTCAAGTATCCATATGTGTGTGTGTATTCTATTTAAAAGAATATGAATAACATGTATAAATTATATTTAAATTATATTTATGTTTCATATAGGAGAGTATATATGTATCTAGATATGTTCATTTCATATATGTATGCATTTTAAAAAATTATTTTGAATGTGGATATCTATATGTCTGTATATTTGGTTACATTTATTATGTAGCAATACATGTCTATTTGCTTGTAGCTGGGTGTATGTAAATGTATTTTTCTTAATCTATTTGTTTTTTGTATTTTATTCATATTTTTATGAATATATATATTTCTTTTTACATATCAAGAGACAGTAAATTGTAAGACAAAATGGAAAAAGTTTACTTCTGACACATTTCACCCATTAGAATTTCATTGTACTGGGTTTGCTGACATTATTTTAAAAAAAAAACTCTTTCAAAATATTGAAATTACCAGCATCTCTCATTCATGTGCATGTGTAGTTATAACATCAACAACCTCAATCCCAAAGAAGTCCTAATGAATGAAATGTATTACAAGTAAACTTTTCCATTTTGTCTTAAAATTTCCTCAATACTGTCTCGATATAAAAAACATATATCATTATCTTATATCATACTGTTGACATAAAAGAAAGAAAAACATTATTTAAAAAAAATTCTTTCAAAATGTCGAAACTACCAGCATCTCTGTTCATGTGAATGTGCAATCATAACATCATAAAAACCCAGTCCAATGAAGTCCTAATGGATGAAACACATCATAAGTCAACTTTTTCGATTTTGTCTTACATAAAATTTCAGAAATAAGTTATTCCAAAAAAAAATTTCACTTGAAGATGGAACAGAGCTTAGTACTTTAATTCAATTTAATTCAAATAATTATATTGAAGTTTTCGGTTCTTGTTTTGAAACATGTGAACTCTTATGTAGCGTGTTGGAATCATATTTTTAAATAAATAATTATATATATATATATATATATATATATATATATATATATATATTGTGTATTAGGCAGCAATCCCTCTTTTATACATGTTTCATTAAAAATGACTAACAAGATGCTGCGATAAAGCTTTTTATTTAATTTTTCTTGTGTTCATACAAGTGTTTTCTGGAAACAAAGTGTGTAAAAACTGTTCAAAAGTTCTGCATTTATGAGCCCTTTCAGATATTCTTTTAGTCATTATCAAGGATGATTTTCTTTTATTTTTAACTGAATGTATGGGTTGTGTTATGTATAGATCTAGAGTTATAGGGATGTTTTATTTTCAAAACACGGTCAGCACCTTGTGGCCATGTTCATAGTTAATGTTATTGCATTGGCTTTTTCTTTTTATATTAGGACTTCCATTATTTTAAATCTTTTTTTACTTGTGGATGAGGTTATATTTGTATTTTCTACTAGTATGTTTTTGATGGAGGTTGGTCGGTTTACATGTGTGTTTAAATGAGTTCTAATTGAAGTACTTGTTAATTAAAAAAAATTAATTATCCATTACAAAAAATTTAAAATAGCTAACCTTATCATAAAAAATAACAGCACACCAGCAAAATCAAAACTACAAAGGATCAACATTATTTATGAGTTCAAATGCCCCTTAAGGACCCTTCCTGACCAAACCAAATTCATAAATAATTACATCGGTCACACTACTACATGCTTATCCAGACGACTTACATTACAACTATCTCGCAACAGCTCCATTAGAACTCATTTAAACACACACAAAAATATATCAGATTCCATCCCAAGTAGTAGAAAATACAAATATAATAACCTCATCCACAAATAAAAAAAGTTTAAAAATAATGAAAGCCCTAATAATATATATATAGGTATATAGGTTATAAATATTAATATTAAAATTTTACAATGCTGTCAGCTTTCAATCCATACCTGACAATTGTTACTATATTGTGCTAGTCACTTTGATGATCCATTTCACATAAGTAAAAAAAGAATAATTTTCATCAGCTTAGTTATATTAGTCACTTTGACATGACTTCCTTATAATAGAAATAAATAATTTGTATCTGTTTGGTTATCTTAGTCTCTTTGGGGTATGATTTTCACATAAATTAAGTAGATTAAAAGACTAGATCATACTATTATATAATATTATTAGATCTGGTCCCTACCGAGTCCAAGGCAACATTTATTATTAGTAGATCTAGTTTCTAAGTAGGCCAAGTTACCAATTATTATTATCATATCTGATTAACAATCTAGGCTAAGTCAACAATGTCTTTTTCGACATTTTTCTGACTGTCATTGCCACCTTCACTTTTTGGACAGATTCCAGGCCAATATGCTACTCTCAATTGTCGATGTGACACGACGTCCACCATACCATCCCACTCCACACTATGGATTCCAGAGGACCATTTTTGACATTTACTATTCTTGTTCTTCTTCTATTCTTCTCACTTATTTTTGTGGTGTCCATACTAATCATTTGTCATATGCTGCTGTCATTTAAATCAAGAGCTAAACATAGCATCATTGTGTATCAACCATCAAGACTCTTTTCTGTTAATTTTATCAATAACCATGTCTCAACAGAAGAACAAATGATTGATTCAACCTAGTCTTGCTTCCAATTAACAGTTCAGAGAAAAGGTTATAACATTCCATCAAAATAACACTAAACTACATAGTATTTCTTTCATAAAAATTGTTACAATTTGACTTATGAGATTTAACTAGGTACCTCCAAAAATTCACTATAAAATAGCATACCATGATAAAAAAAAGGCCCCAAAGTTTTATCATCAAAATGTTTATGTTATTATTAAGAGGAAAGACCGAAATAATTTTTGATTATTTTATTAAATTTTTAATCCTTTCTAGCATGTTTGAAATTTTGGTTAAAAATTTTGTTTTTCTTTTATCAGTGGGTTGGCCAAAGATTAGTATGGAAAATTTTAGCATCTTTTCTTGAAATTCTTGCAAAAACAAAATAATTGTTGGATTTTAATGAAATTTTCAGAACTTATTCACAAATGAATGAAATTATTTTTTAATTTTTTTAAAAATCTTAGTAGAAAATTTTTTTTTACTGTTGTTACCCCCACTTACTTGATTTTATGAAATTTCAAGAAATCAAAATTCCACACTCTTTATATTTATATTAGTTAAAAGCAGGACTCATTGGAGAATTTAAATCACCAAACAGATTTAAATCATCAATCATCAAACAGAAGCACAATTTACCAAAAATTTGCTCTGAATTGTAAAATAAAAAATACAATAAAACTATGACATTATTTAATTGGAAAAGCTTTTAATTGCTTTTATAAATAAGATATATTAAGGATACTATTGCCTTTTCTTTACAATTTGTCTTTTCAGTGAATAATAAATCTTTACAAGAATTGTTTTAATTTTTTAATTTTATCAATATCCATGTCTCAACTGAAGAACAAATGATTGATTCAACCTAGTCTTGCTTCCAATTAACTGTTCAGAGAAAAGGGTATTAAGAAAAGTTCAACAGCTTAAATAAACATCTACTGTCAAGTTAAAAAATTTCTGTGATATTTTAAACTTAAAATAAATAATAGTTGTTTCAAATCAGTTTAATTATACTTTAAATCAGTTAATATTTCTCAAATAAAGTTTCAGAAAAGTATATTTTATTTTTGGAAGATTTATTTAATAAAGAGAATTACATTGCAATGAAAAAAAAAGGGTGCTAATCTGTTATTTTAGAAAAAGAAAAACTGATTCGAATCAATTTAAATTAGTTTTTGAAATATGGCAAAGTATTTTGTTTATTGGAAATATTAAATTTAATCTATTAGCTTGAAATTAAAACTAAAATAAAAACTTTAAGAAAGATTTTTCATTTTTAAAAATTTATTCCAAACCCTAAGTATCGCATTTTCTGTGGTGGTACCTAACTCATCTACCAAATTCACCAAATATTGCTCTTTTGTAATACTATTTATTCTGATTTTTAAAGAATTGGGTTCAAGAAAAATTTCAGTTCTCTGGAAAAATACAAAAGGCACATAGTGCAGTGTCTGATAAGAATGAAAATCATTCTGGAATTATTAGGTTGGTTGAAAGATGACAAGATATAATAGTGCAAAGTATATAAATATGCTGTCCAATAAAACATATTTACATAAAACATTGTATTTTTACAAATGTTTTTACTATTGTTTTAGCCAACCAGTTACTAACACAATGCTACTTGAATCCAGTGGGTAACTGTTGCCAATTTTTACAGTTGTTTTTCTCTGTATAAAGTGAGTTCTTTAAAAAGATAACTTTGCTATCTCTCAATATACGAACCAACTTGATTAATTAACTAATTAAGAAAAACCTTTTTGGTTATTTAGCCTTTTACCCTCTGCATTATTAATGTTACTTCCCTTTCCACAGCGTTTTTTTATCAATGTCTCTCAATTGCAGTATCCTTATTTTTAATTTCACTCAAAGTTGTTTTCTGTAGCCATAGCTGGATATGACAACACAATTATGAAATTCAGACATACTATTGTTCAGGGATCAGAATCACCTTCAGTGACAGGTTAAACTTTTTGTACAGCAAATGAAGTCACAAACGGTATGATAAAGATTAAGAAAAATCATTTCTGTCAACTCTTGAACTCTGCCTACATTCTTACCATGAAATTCTTTTTCCAATTAATAAAAAATTAAATTGTTTTTTATTGTTTTTGCCTTCTGAACATATTTTCTTTTTTTAATTCTACAGAACTTTTTAATACAGTATTTATACCATTTGTTTTATTAGTTATTTATTATTTTTTTATTTTAATCGTTGCAGTGATGGCAGCTTATCTGAGAGTCATTAAGATCTGCTTTTACAAAGGTCAAAATTTTACTAAACTTTTTCTTTCTTTCTTAAAAATGGCAATTGGGCTGCATTTGTTTTTTTTTATCATCTGTTACATTTTTGTAACAAATATACAATTTATGAATTCTTTCATTGTTTCCTTTTTGTAGACTTAAGTACTAATGCCAATCATCTCTTATTCATGTTATATCTATTAATAGTATGATACTAAGTGACTGATTTTTAAAAAGCATAAATGCATACATTTAACTAGCTGTTTACTTTTATCTTTTCTTTTCTAATTCAGCCATATACGCTTCCAGCCAATTTGCAGTGGATTCCGTGACCGTTTTCTTTACAACAATTACATGTATGTGCTTGCTGCTCATGTAACAGAACAATTAACAAACCAAACATGGGAAGAACTGGTCATGTGTCATCTACTACAACCTATTGGAATGAAAGATACAGGATTTGCTGATCATGTGAAATCATTTGAAGATTTTGCATTTCCATATGTGAGGAAGGATGGAAAATTTAAAAAACTAGGAATGGAAGTTGTTAAGTAAGTATTGGTAATTAATCATTTTGTTCTAATTATAAATATATTTCTATTCTCTAAGTAACATTTTCTATATTTATCTATAAGGGATCCTCCAAAAGTAATTACAATCACAAGTCCTGTAACCCCTTAAGGTTGTAAGAGAACCACATGTACTGCAGCTATAACAGCAGTGGTGTGCCTTGGACAAGCTAGCCTAACTGAGCTCAACCCTCTCCAGGCTGGTTTGAATTCATAGCTTTCCATCTGTTAGATTGGTTACTAACCAAGGTTATAGTTTCTAGTCTGTCCTGCTATTTACCCATAGCTGGGGGGAAAATAAAAGGATTCATACATTTCACAATGATATTTGTGTGTGTGTGTGTGTCTCCAATTTTCAGTCTGAGTCATTATCCATTATACTACCACGTATCCTCAAAAGTAATACCTTCTATATTTATTAGTTCAGAAACTAAAATGGATGGGAAGAACAATAATACTATTGGATAGGATTAGTTTTCAACTATAAAACTCCATTTTTCCACATAGTCAACACCATTTTTTTGTCAGTGATGAACAAGTATGCTCGCGAAAAAAAATGCACCTATCAAGGTAAACCACTTTTTAACAGCAGTGATTACTCACTACCAAGTTTCAGTATTTACTTCCGACATCATGGACCAACATATTTAAATAGATGGTATAGCACATTAAAGAAGAATGTTTTAAATTTAATATTAAATTCTGTTCATTTCATGTTGAACAATGTGATATAACCTCAAGGAAACATGGCCCAATGGATAAAAACTTTGGTTGAATCCAGTGACTTGACCCAAAGAGTTGTGAGTTCAATACCTGGTTACTACAGTGGTAAACAAAAACTTGGAGAGTTTAGTTAAAGGGAGATATCTGGAAGAGGCATGACATGTGGAGCTAGAACAGTCTACTCTGATGGATGAAATAACAGGTCCAGTTTGAAATACCAATCACCTGAAAAAGGCTGTAGTGTTCAATTGCCAAAACATTGTGAATATGGCAACAGAGATGAGAATAACAGTCTGAACAATGTAAATAGTGTGAATAATTACAATACATCATATCAGAAATATAGATATATATTGTAATTAAGTATTTTAAATTAGTATTGTAAATAGGTATTTTAAATTAGTATTGTAAATAGGTATTTTAAATTAGTATTGTAAATAAGTATTTTAAATTAGTATTGTAATAAAGTTTTTTAATAAATATTTTAAATTAGTATTGTAAATAAGTACTGTAAATATGCATTGGTGTATTTGGGACGGGCAAGTAGCCTAATAGTTTTCAGCACAGAAAGTGAACTTGGATAGCTGAGTTCAAATTCCATCAGTATGTTGTAGTCACCTTTATACTAATGCTCTTGTAAGAGGATTTAATTCTCCAACCAACTATAGGCTACATAGCAGGCTAAACTGGAATTTCTAGCCTTGGCTTTCAGCTAGTCTAAGAGAAAGATTACTCTGAATTTCAAATTGTGGAGAAGACAATTGGAAACCACTCCACTATCTTTCCTAAGAAGTCATAGCAGTCCTCAAATAATAAAGAAGTAGTAGTCTGTGTGTAGAGTAATTGGCTATGATTAAATGTAATTAGCAGAAATGCCCAACAAACAGAATTGACAAAGCTTCTAATAAACAATAACAAGAGTAAGAAAATAACTGGCAAAAATAATATTAAGCAAACAATATACACAAGATAAAAGTAGGCAAAGCAACAGTAATAAGGCAAAAAGTTCACAAAATAAGAATAGCGTTAACACACAAAAGGGATACAGACAAGTGGTCGCAGAGTTCTGACTTCAAGACAAGAAAGAACAGAACGATGTCAGATGAGACCAAGAAGTGGCCTATCTGATTGGCTAGGAAGATATCCCACGATGCATCTGTATGTTTTATTGATAAATTTGGAGAGTGGGAAGTTTTGCTGTCATTCCTATGTGGACTAAATGCTCCACTCATCAATCAAATGATGAGTACATTCATTCCCCCACCCTCTTTTTCCTCCTCTAGGGAGCCAATAAATACCATGAGACCCATGATCGGTAACAAAATGAACATAGCATTATAAAATACAAATATTAATATGTTTATAGCATTTGGTATACAATCAAAATAAAATGATTTTAGGCAGAAAACAAATGATATATTTTGGTATACCTTTTTACAGTTCTTTACAAAAAAATAAAATGATTTTAGGCAGAAAACAAATGATATATTTTGATATACCTTTTTACAGTACTTGACAAAAAAATAAAATGATTTTAGGCAGAAAACAAATGATATATATTAGTATACCTTTTTACAGTACTTGACAAAAAAATAAAATGATTTTAGGCAGAAAACAAATGATATATTTTAGTATACCTTTTTACAGTACTTGACAAAAAAATAAAATGATTTTAGGCAGAAAACAAATGATAATTTTTAGTATACCATTTTACAGTACTTGACAAAAAAATAAAATGATTTTAGGCAGAAAACAAATGATATATTTTAGTATACCTTTTTACAGTACTTGACAAAAAAATAAAATGATTTTAGGCAGAAAACAAATGATATATTTTAGTATACCTTTTTACAGTTCTTTACAAAAAAATAAAATGATTTTAGGCAGAAAACAAATGATATATTTTGATATACCTTTTTTACAGTTCTTTACAAAAAAAATAAAATGATTTTAGGCAGAAAAACAAATGATATATTTTGATATACCTTTTACAGTTCTTTACAAAAAATAAAAATGATTTTAGGCAGAAAACAAATGATATATTTTGATATACCTTTTTTTACAGTTCTTTACAAAAAAAAATAAAATGATTTTAGGCAGAAAACAAATGATATATTTTGGTATACCTTTTTACATTTCTTTACAAAAAAATAAAATGATTTTAGGCAGAAAACAAATGATATATTTTAGTATACCTTTTTACAGTTCTTTACAAAAAAATAAAATGATTTTAGGCAGAAAACAAATGATATATTTTGATATACCTTTTTACAGTTCTTTACAAAAAAATAAAATGATTTTAGGCAGAAAACAAATGATATATTTTGATATACCTTTTTACAGTTCTTTACAAAAAAATAAAATGATTTTAGGCAGAAAACAAATGATATATTTTGATATACCTTTTTACAGTTCTTTACAAAAAAATAAAATGATTTTAGGCAGAAAACAAATGATATATTTTGGTATACCTTTTTACAGTTCTTTACAAAAAATAAAATGATTTTAGGCAGAAAACAAATGATATATTTTGGTATAGTTTTTTACAGTATTTGACAAAAATATGTATCTTGATATTAGTCCTGGATATGACGATAAACTATTGAAGTATTGAGGGATAATGACAAGGAAACACACATGTTATATTTAACAAGACAAGATAAGGAATTTATTTACAAATATACACATTTCAATTTGTCAGTAGTTTGTTTCAAGGAAAGGAATCAAATATTTAAAGTTTGTAGTTTCAATGAATTGTCAAGAAGAAAAAAATGTTCATATTAAATCATTGGACACAAAGTAATATTCCAAAATGTTTAAAACATATTTTTCACATAAAAATTATATGGTTCTATTCAACATGAATGAAAAGATATACTTTAAGGGACTTAGCTTTGGAGCAGGGCAATTTCAAAGAACTCAAATAGAAATTGGCCTGCTCTCATTAGAGTCTATCAGCATGTAATTTGACACTGGCATTATTCACCACAACATATACAGCAACAAGTCCTTTGATCAGGAGATTGGAGGTTTTGAGGAGCGTGGGACCACCTCTTAATTGCTGTTGTTCCCAGGTCTACCTTGACCTGGAGTCCAAGCTATGGGCAAATAGTGGACCCACCCCCACCAACAAAAACAAAACACTATGAAAGTATTTTTATTCACAGGTTTACAGTTTGTTTAATACAAACATTTCATCTGTAAAACTTTTGTAATATTCTGTTTTTTATTTACTGTACATTTGTATATGTTAATAATTATATAAACGTACAGATTCTTTCTGGAATAAGTTCACAAATGTCTGCTAAAATGTCTGTTTTACAAATTTTACATATTTCATTTCATCATAAAAACTGACACAAATTATGTGAGTATCCAGTTATGGATTTACACTTAATTATTGATATTTATTGAAAGCTTATTTAAGTAAATTCAAAGCAAAAAAAAAGGATGTTGACTTACTTGTACCTAATAATAGTGTTGATTAGTTTGTGAGGATTTTACAAGGTCAACAATCCACTCCATAATGAGAGGGTGCTCTTCATTACTAGAAAGAAACATTTTGATATACAATGTAACAATAGTCTCTAGGTGTTTCCTCAAGTTAAATTGTAATATATTCTTACAATTTTATCATTCTCACTTATACTTCCAAATTTTAATATTCTCATTATCTTCTAAAAATCATTTTTTCTTTTCTTGTATCCTTCTCCTTTGCAATCATACAAGAGCATTTTGTAAATCTTAAATCGGTCTTAATTAATTGTGTATTTTTCTAAAGCACTACAAACAAAATAAATTGCAAATAAGATTATTATAAAAACATAAAATCTGTATTTTTTTTTTCAAATTATTTCATTCCAAGCAAGGTGATAATGCCACTAAGACACAAGGATTTACTGGTACTGAAAAAAAATGAGAAAGACCTTAGTTAGGAGATAGGACAATAAAAGAACAGAAATCAAGAAAACAGAAGTGATTGACACTGCATTTAAATTTTTGAAGGTGGCAGGAAAGCAAGAAACTGGAAGAGAGTTCCACAGGTGAGAAGTGTGAGAAAAGAAACTATTAGAATAGAATTTATGATTATATTTAGCTATTTCAAGAATAACATAATGAGACCTAATTGCCAATGTAGTAATACACTTAAATTCAGAAAGTAAAGTTAACAAGGAGAAGAGCTCATTTGCCCTTAAAATATTTATAAAAAAAACAGGAGAGTCATGTCATAGTGGTGAGAAAGTGACTGAAGTCAAAATGCCAGGTCAGAACCTATAACATTATAGTCCCTTCTTTGGATTTTATTGAGAATTTCAAGACATATAGCAACAGCACCATACCAGGTATATTCAAAGCATGGACAAATGGTAGATTTATAAACATGCAAGATGTATTATGGTGAGAAAAATTGTCTGGCACAACACAGTAAATAGACTTTCCTAGCAACAGACTTAGCAATTGATTCAATCTAATCATTCCACTTCATGTCAGTGGAAAATGTGAGATCAAGAAGACACAAAGATTATCTTTAAATTAGTTTGAATTAAACTAAAAGTTTTATAAATTTGAAAATATTTGACAAATTGATAAAGACAAAGATTTAGTCACAAGCTTATGACTCTATTGCTATTTCCATGGCAAATGTTTAGACAAGCTAAATTCTTTAGTTCAACCACTTCAAACCCTCTGTGCCACATTTACAGAGTTGAATCATGCTCATTCTCTTTGTATTCCATTAGTAAGAATGAAGTTCCACTCAGAAAGCTTCTTCCTGAGAACCACTACATTGTAGAACAGACTGCCAAGAGGATGCTTTACTGATTACTACAATCTTAATGTTTTAAAGTCTAGAGTTAACCATTATTTATCTTACATAATATTCACTTTCTCCTCTTACACCTATATAAAAACCTCACTCATTAACCTTTTACCTTGAGTTGCTCTTGGGCCTTGTATTAAGTGAACATTTAGTAAATATATGTGTATTTTATGAGATACAAGAAAGCATAATAAAACTATTTAAAACTGGAATCATAATTGTGTACCAGTTATGTATGCATAAAATCTTTGAGTTATGGTATAAAAGATACTGTTGCAAAATAATTATTTTCTTTCCTGCTTTTTTAATACTGCTTTAGTCCAAAACCGTTTGTGAATTCTTCTTATTAGATATAGATTAGCACCTTTCAGTTACATGTATATATTGTCCTTCATAGATCTGTGACACCTGCTGGACCAGCTGGCTCAATGTATTCAACTCCAGGTGACATGCTCAAGTGGATGCAACTACATTTGAACCTTCATACTAGTTTCAACTCAGCAGCTCATCTAGATTCAAAGAAAAATGTGAATGTTACATCCAAGTCCAGAAATATAAATTTTGACAACAAATCAAATATCAGCATAGTTAACAGTCCAAGATCAAATTTGATTGGTGACCTACATGGGAAACTTAACTTGAGTATCAAATCAGAATCAAAACTTAATTCGCAAACTAATCTTAATTTAATTTCAGACTCAAAATCAGATTTGAAATGTAATTCTAAGTTGCAATCAGACACTATCTTGAATGCGGCTCAACTTGGAATTGATCCTCAGATTCTGATGAAAACTCATGAAGCTGTAAGTCCAAAGCCACAACTTGAACCAGACTTAACACGTCCCCAGTTTCCAATTGATGATGTTTTTGTCTCATATAATATGGGATGGATCACTTCAATGTACAGAGGTAAGTATTTTATAAATAATAAAGGAAAAATAGACAAAACATTTTATATGTAGCTAGAAAACATTTTTTATTCAATAGTTATTTATATTTATTTCATATTATCAACTTGACAAACATTTTACAAATTAGAATTAGTATTTACTCAATTTGTCACTAATAATTTTAATGCTTTGATTCATTTTTTTTTTAAATCAATGAGTTCTTTCAATTTCACTTATAAGAATACAAGTAACTCTCTGGAGACTCCTGAAAATTCTTGTCACTGTTCTATCAAATATTGCTATTCAATGAAATTCATATCAGCTTACTGACTTGCCTATGGAATTGATAAATATTCTTGAGATGTCATTTCACTTTTCTTTCCTTTTTTTTTTTGCGATGTAACCGGAAACTCCATCTGTCATAAATTAGATTATGAGATCAGCAGAATTTGTTAATGTATTTTGCAGGTTTAATATTGGCTAAGATTGCAATGAACAGAATTCCTTCCACTGGAACTGAAAATCCTCCATATTTGATTTGTGGGTTTCAGTCAATTCATACAGAATTCTTAGCTGCCCAATATCCAGATTTGATCTGCTGCTGTACATTTAAGTAAAAATCTAAAAGGGTGACCGTGCTGAATCTTAAAGGTTCAGGTCTACTATATCAACTACCCACTTCTTTCTTGTCAGTCAGTCACACACACACACATTAATAAATATACATGTTTTTCCCCAACACAATCTTCAAGTGTTGAATTGAGCACCTGAAGATTGCATTGTGCATAAAACTGAGTCATGCTGCTGGTGAGAAAAAAAATGTATGTTTATTAATACATAGTTTATAGCTCTGTTATATTGCATCAAGCATTATTGACACCAGCATATAATGTGCGATATTATATATATATATATATATTTGGGTATAGTTTGTATTCTTAATAATTTAACATGTCTTTAAAAATTTAAATGGTTAGCATTAAATTATTTTTATTTTTATACATTAATAATATTAAATTTTTTAATATATTCTTTCTTAGTATAAAATATCTAATTACAATTTATTGTTAATCTTATTATATCTTATTTGTAAGCCTATTTTGGTATTTTTTAGTGGGAACAATTTTTTATATAATTAATAATTACAAATTTTGTTTTATAAAACTCCTTTTTTCGGCCTTCCTTTAGTTTCATTTTATCTTTTGTATAACCCCAATTTGGTGACTTAAGGTTAATATCTGGGTTGAATTTGTGGAGCTTCTTTCCTTTTAAGATAGATAACTTCTGCCCTCCCCTTACCACTACTTGGGCAGTCTGCCCTGCCAGGGCTTCAATATGGGTAGGCTCTGTATCAATTTTTCAGCTGTTGTGTTTGTTAAATATTAAATTTTAAATCTCTAGTTCCAACACTGAATACAGTCCACTGTCTGAGTTGAATAAGACTGACATATTCGGTGTTAGTTGAAATAGTCTGTACCTATTGGGTAATTTTGGATTCCAAAAAAGATTTCGCTTGAAGATGGAACAGAACTTGGTACTTTAATTCAATTTAATTCAAATAATTATATTGAAGTTCTCTGCTCTTGTTTTGAAACATGAGAACTCTTATGTAGCGTTGGAATAATATTTTTAAATAAATAATTATATATATATATATATATATATATATATATATATATATATATATGCACACATACACACAGATAGGATGAGAAAAGCTGAAGAATTCACTGGCTGAAACATATCATTCAGGAAAGAAGGTTTTTTATTCAGTTTTTCAAATGTTCTTACAGTTTTCTTCTTTTATGGGTATTATGAATGAAGAAATGATATGTAGTGATTATTGTCCAGGGAACTTTCATTAGCCATTTCTAAGGGAATTTATTGTTAGCCTATTTTTCAGTGTTTATGTTCTAAGTTGCATTGCGTAGAAGTAACTTAATGGGAGTTGCATTAATTCCATGTTTGGGTGTCCTTAAAACACTGCTAACATGTTTTACCTGATTTCAAAAGAGGTAAGCTTGAGGCTTGGCTTAAGCTGCTTTATATAAAGTACTTAAATTAGCTTTGAATGTCTTCTGATTCTTCTGTTATGCTTGTCAACAGTGCAATCTAGAACATCTAGTCTGGTGCTTCTGCTATATATTTAGAGATTCTTGATAAAATCCAAAGATGAATCTGCAATAGTCCTGATCTGGTATAAATGCATAAATCAAAATTAACATTTATAGAAGGAACTTTTTTATGCTCTTAGCTATTGATATAACTGAAATAAATACAGTATGAACCTGTTATGTGTTTCTTCTTCAAATTCTTCTTCTTCAAATTTTTCATCTTCATATTCTTCTTCTCTTCCAAATTCTTTTTCTTCAAAATCTTCTTCAAATTCTTCATCAAATTCTTCTTCAAATTCTTCTTCAAATTCTTCAAATTCTTTTTTTAAATTCTTCAAATTCTTTTGCCTCTTCTAATTTTTCTTCTTCAAATTAAATTATTCTTCAAATTCTTCAAATTAAATTATTCTTCAAATTCCTCTTTAAATTATTATTGAAATTCTTTTTCTTCAAATTCCTCTTCAAATTTTTCTTCTTTTTCTTCCAAGTCTTCTTCAAATTCTTCTCCTTCAAATTCTTCTCAAGTTCTTCAAATTCTTGTTTGAATTCTTCTTTAAATTTTTCTTCTTCAAATTCTTCTTAAAATTATTCTTCTTCAAATAATTCAAATTTTTCTTTTTCAATTTCTTTTTCAAATTCTTCTTCAAATTTTTCTTTCTCAATTTCTTTTTCAAATTCTTTTTTCTTCAAATTCTTCAAATTTTTCTTCTTCGAATTCTTCAAATTTTTCTTCAAATGCTTCAGATTCATCTTCTTTAAATTCTTATTCTTCAAATTCTTTTTCAAATTATTTTCAAATTTTTCTTCTTCATATTTGTTTTCTTCAAATTCTTCTTCTCTTCCTCTCCCCACCTCCCATAATAAAGAAATAGGGCTTGGAGAATTTAGTACTCACAAGACATATGGAAAGCCACAGCACATAAAAGGAGGAGTGGTGAGATATAATTAAATATCTACAATAGAGAAACACAGAAATATTCTTAGCAGAGCATGTATTGATCCTTGTAAGATAAAAGTATAAGATTCCCAAAAATACTGTTTTATATCAACAATGTAATAGAGATCTATCTCCTTTGAGTGAAATAGACTATTCTCTGTGTTGGATTATAGAAGTTAATCTATTAATGCCTAGCATAAAATCTGGTATTACATAGTTTTCTATATATAATCCATTAATTCTCACCATTTCACTATTTACATTATTCAGACTATTGTCCTCATCTTTGTCACCATATTTATTACAACATTTCGGCCGTTGTACGCTCTGACCTTCTTCAGGTGGTTGGAATGTCAAACTGGACCCTTTATTTCGCTCACTGGCGTAGACTGTTCTCGTTCCACATGCCATGTTTTAATGGATGTCAGTTATCAGTTATCTACTATTAATTCCCCTCTCCAAGTTCTCCACTGCCTTAACTGGGTATTGAACTCACACTCTTTGGGTCCAGTCACTGGATCTAAACAACGCCTTTATCCACTGTGGCACGTGGAACTAGAACAGTCTACCCCAGTGAGTGAAATAAAGGGTTCAGTTTGACATTCCAACCACCTGAAGAAGGCCAGAACATACAACGGCTGAAACGTTGTAATAAATATGGCAACAAAGATGAGGACAATAGTCCAAATAATGTAAATAGTGTACATAATACCTCATCTCAGAAATATAGGCAGATGCTGAAAGGCCTAAACTTTGTAATAAATATGGCAACAAAGATGAGACCAATAGTCCAAATAATGTTAATAGTGTACATAATACCTCATCTCAGAAATATAGACAGATACTGAAGGTCCGAAATGTTGTAATAAATATGGCGACAAAGGTGAGGACAATAGTCTGAATAATGTAAATAGTGTACATTATACTTCATCTCAGATATATAGACAGATACTGAAGGGCCAAAACGTTTTAATAAATATGACGACAAAGGTGAGAACAATAGTCCGAATAATGTAAATAGTGTACATTATACTTCATCTCAGAAATATAGACAGATACTGAAGGGCCGAAACATTTTAATAAATATGGCGACAAAGGTGAGGACAATAGTCCGAATAATGTTAATAGTGTACATAATACCTCATCTCAGAAATATAGACAGATACTAAAAGGCCTAAACTTTGTAATAAATATGGCAACAAAGATGAGGACAATAGTCCAAATAATGTAAATAGTGTACATAATACCTCATCTCAAAAATATAAACAGATACAGAAGGTCCGAAACATTGTAATAAATATGGCAACAAAGATGAGGACAATAGTCCAAATAATGTAAATAGTGTACATAATACCTCATTTCAGAAATATAGACAGATAATGAAATAATTGATTTGTTTAAAATTTATCAAAGTCCCTATTCATTCATTTATTCATTCATTTTCAGCCAGTAAAGGTCCTTTGTTGGATGTAGGCCTTCTCCAGATCTCACTATCACTGCCTTTCATGTATCAGTCTTGATCATTAAGGTAGGTGATGCAGTTGTGCCTTAGTTTTAAATCCAATGACCTAACAAGAACAGATAGGGTTAGATTGTGTTGTCATACCATAGAGAGATATGGGTCATTACCTAATTCATGCTGACCCAATATGTGTTGGCAGGGACAGATGTGACAGTCTGTTCTGCTATTTAATCCATAGCTGAAGAGATGGATTCATACCTTTCCCAAATGTGTAAATGAATGTAATGGACTTGACTGGAATTTGAACAAGTCTCTCCACATTTTCATTCCAAGCCATTGTCTATCACATCAACTGCACATCCAGGATGATAGCACCTGACATTCCCAAGCAGTCTCATATCTAGATACTGACCAGGTTCAACATTGCTTAACCAATGTTACAACATGATATGGCCTTAAGCATGTCAAAGTCTTACTAGCCGTAAAAATATTGATATAGTAAATAAAACTATTTATTTGAAACCCTTAAAAAAGATTGAAGTAGCCTACTGGTTATTCAAACTCTAATGTGAGATGAAGTCATTAATTACAGAGACCCACAACACTAGGAAATTTGGGATTTAATTTCTTCTGGGAAGCCAAGATCAGATAACATGTTGATAAGTGAACACACAGTTTGGTAAATAATTTCAATCTTATCTGACTTCTCCCATTATCTGCCTTATTCTCTTTGACATAACAGTTTGACAGGAAAAAATAATATTTACCTTTTCTGCAGCCCTTACTGGAAAAATATTCTGTTCTATCAATTAGATTGAACAAACCTTAATCTGTTTAAATAATCCACTCTTATTTCAAGGAAATAAATTTCTTTGTGAATTTAGCTTTTTATCCAAATTCACCAAACACACATAGCCGATGTTTTAAGTGCTAGTCTATCAACCTGACTATCATTTTTAAAGTAAAGCATTTTAATTGAGTTTTTATCAAATTAATTATGCTACTTCTTACTGATTTTATTGATCAGACTTTTGACTTAATTTTATTACTGATCAAATTGTATTGTTATATTGATAAACCAAATACAGAAATATATTTTTTTTAAATAGATTATGCAATTTAAAGGAAATTACTTTTTTGTGTTCACATGTTATTGATTTTTATTTAAGTATATACAGTCTATTTATTACCTGTCTTGATGCTAACTATTCACCTAAGAATCTTACTATATTGACTTTAGATATTTTTTATTATTACTTTTTTCTTTTCTTTTTGTTTTAATTGTTTATTCAGTAGCAGTTATGAAAATAGTCAAAAAGAATCCCTGAACTTTTAATTTTTGGAGAAAATGCCTGTTGATAATAATTTTGACTTTTCTTGATTTATCAAATAACACTTGAAGCCAACTTCCTCACGAATATGACTATCACTTCTCAAGAACAGTTTCAGCAACAATATTCACTACATGGATGAATAAGTAAGCATGCATTTATCTTGCAAGATAAAGGTAGAACCCTGTTTGGTCAAGTCCTTTGGTGGTGAGACTGGAGTAACATCAGGCCTGGCCCTGCCTATTGTATAAAGAAGCCATATACTTCCCAGACTATATGCCCACCCCCCTTTCAGACAAACTGACAAGATCCAAAGGAATACAGAACATTACATTTGGAGCTGGCGTAGCTGCAAGTGTTGCTGGAAAGTTATCAAAATTAACAGCCAACTGCCCTTGGGACTCTACTCTAGGTTTTCTGTCTGGATTTATTTTCATTGTCTTTTCAATGTCTGGATATAATAAAATCCAGCGGAAGTTTAAAATCAGGGTTTTCCTTCTCCTAAATTGACTGCCTTTCTAGGCTGAGCTCCATCTACATGAAGCAGCTGGTTATGAGGTGCCAGTTGTTGACATTCACCAATTCTCTAGCTTGGAGCTGAATGGTATACTTATAAAGGTGTACAATAGATTTTATGCATCCTAATTTTTGCTACTATTCAAGTACCAGTTCACAGGAAACAAAAAACAAGTCTCCTTCTCATGTATATTTTGACTGCTACTCCCTCAAATTTCTCATGTTCCAAAATTTAAAATGCCTGATGTTAGACATTGACCATTTCTTCTGATTATTTTATTTTTTCCTGACAATTCATGCTTGATACATATTTCTTGAATTACTTTGTGCATTTTCTGCTTTTCTGACCACAAGCAAAAAAAAAAAAAAAAAAGGTTTGGTCACATAATAATTTATTTCACCTGTGTCATAATCAGATATCATACCTAAGGCAAGTGGTGAATGACCACACACTTTATATGTAACTATAAGTTCTATGCTAACAGTTTCTTTTCTCACACTCCTAACTTGTGAAACTCTTTTCTGGCTTCTTGCTTCCCAGTTAACTTTGATCCTCAAAAATTTAGATTCAATGTCAATTGTTATCTTGTCTTCTTAATTCTTGTTCTTTTATTGTTCTCTTTCCTTAATAATGTATTTTTTTTCTTATATTATTTCACACTGAGTAACCCCTTGCATGCTCGTGGTTTTATTGTCTTGTTTGAGGTGAAATGATTTAAAAAAAAAAAAAAGAAGCTAGACCTACCCACCAAGTAACAACAGACAGTAAATCAATTTTAAGGTCAATGCAGTCTGTTCAAGTTCCTCTCCAAGGAAGAAAAGAATATTCAATTTTAATACGGAATGATATCGGAATGATATCGCCTGTATTAACTGATGTGAGACATGATTTTTGTCTTATATTTTGACAATCTATGATTCTTTTTAAAAACTAAGTGTAAATATATTTTTTCAAAGAATAATTAATAAACATGAACTACTGAAATACTTACAAAATCATACATATCCCTCTCTCTTGCCCCTCTTCCCTCTCCCCCCTCTCCTCCTTCTCCCTCTTCCCCTCTCTCCCTTTTCGTTCCTTATAATATTCTCAATTCTTATTACATAAAAATACCAAACTGATTTAATTTAGCTCTTTGTGAGTCTTCAGAACCCTGGTTGAGAACCTGTTTCTAAGAACCCATGGTTGGGAACCCTTCCATTGGGTCCATGGGCCCCCTGGTTAGGAAACTGATGCCCTCCCTATTGATAATACCCTTGTGATGGACCTATTTTTGTCCGACTGCACCTCTCCCTCAGCACATAATGGCCCTTTTGTGTGGTTGAGTTTGAGATTCCTGATTTAAAGTATATTCTTTTAGAGGTTAAAGAAGCTAAATTAGAAATGACCTTTCTGGGAGAGTAACAAAAAATTTATCTGGAAAGGAAATATGCAAACACTCAAAAAGGTTTAGAATAAGGGTCAGATGTAAAGAGGGCTTTGGCATTTAATCATTAACAGTATAGAAAAGAATTACAGAAAAGTACACTAGTGAATCTTTAAAATCTTGGCAGAGGTACCGTAATGGTGAGAACATGAATTTTAATCAGGAATGTTGGGGATGTTGTTAGGATTGATGGGATAACAAATACTGAAAATTACTATATCACAAATTCACAAACGAAGACATTAATTCACTAGCTTATGGGACAATAGTCAAATGAATTGAAGCTTTGGTTTGTGAATTCAGTGGAATTAGTAATCCCTGAACCTGATAATAAAGACTCAGATTCAGTGAAAATAACTAAGCAGTATTAAAAAAAAGAAATAGATGAGAAGGCACAGTGGAGTAATGGATAGCAGCTCAGATTGAAGAATTGGAGAGCCAAGTTCAAATTCCAGTTGAATCCATTACATTCATTTATGTGCTAATTCCCTTGGAAAAGGTATGAATCCTCTTCTTCTCCCCCAGCTATGGATAAATAGTAGGACAGACCAGGTTTTATAACCTTGGATGGCAACTGGTCTACTGCAGAAAGAAATGGCATGATACTGTGGGAAAAAAATCTGCCTTGTCAGTTATGTATTGAAACATACATGATCGCCTAAGCGTGTATCCACATATAGCACACAACTGACTGAGATGAGATATCCCTAGACACAATTAGTAGAATGTGAACAATCTATCCCTGTAGATTAAATAAAGGATTCTGTTTGGAATTCACTGAAGATTACCTGGATCAACAGACACCTGATGATTGGTTTGTTTTATGGTATATCAACCCATTGGGTCATTTAATGCTGAAATTTGATGTTTTTCTAAATAGTCTTCTATTTAAACAGTCAAAAAAAAATTATATTTTTTAAATAGTAAGACTGCTGTTAGTTATGGTTATATTTTATTTTAAATTATATTTTTGAAATCCCTTTAATTTCTCTTAGAAACTGGAATATATAAAATGAATCAATATTTTGAAGAAGTTCTAAGTTTGTTGTTTGCTAGTATTTTAAGTGGATTGAATTAGAATTACTGTAGATTTTTGGTATGTGTTTCATGGTGAATAACTCTTGGCATGCCAAACATGCCAGAGGATATTCTTTTTTAAGATATACAAATGGGTTATGGTAGTATGCCTAATATGAAATCTGGACATAATCAGTTCTCTTTTAGTTTGGTATTTCTGATGCCATTCTTCTATAAGTTTAATTTTGTATAGTTTATTGTTTGGGCAGGAGTTCCATAGGTTTTGCCACTCCTCCCTAATATATTTTTTGATTGTTGGTTTCAGGTCTGTATATGAGATTTTGGTATTTAAGGTGTTTGATGTGTTTTTTTTTTGTTTTTTTTTTTATAGTAGATGCTTTTCTTTCTGCTGAATCCTGTCTACCATCCCCTGTGATACCAAATATGGCTTGGTATCCAACAGAAGACAATATCTCCATTTAAGTTATTGATCCTGTTAAGTACTTTAATGATGAGTGGATTTTACATTTTTTTTTTGTTTTTTAGTGCTGTGATCACTGACATGGAGTTAGTGTGACACCTGAAGAAGGCTGGTGGATACAACAGCTGAAACATTGTAGTAATTAAATTAAAAAAAGAGGACATTAGTCTGAATGTAAATAATGCAAATTCCTTATCCCAGTAATTCAGACAGTTTTTTTTTTCAATGATGTTCACTCTGTAAAAGGCCCAAGAGCCACTCGAGGTAGTGAGTTACAGAGTAAGAGGCACATTTTATGGGGATATGTGGGGAAGCTAATGGTTAACCCTAGACTCAAACAGGTTAAGATTGTATTGATCCTTGTGAGAGTCTGATTAAAATGTACATTTTTATTCATCAAATCCTATCTTTCTAAAAAGTGTCTGCTTAGGAATAATTTTACTATTTAACATGGCAATGATACTAAACATAATACTACTGCAGTGCATTGAAATCTTGATAGGAAAACAGCTTACAGAAATGACATTCCTATATTGAGCTTCACAGAAACATGGCCTAAAGATTATAGGATCAATAAGGAATCTCTTAAACCAAGAAAGAAATGAATGATAGCCTGAAGTCTAAACTTAAGAAAATTTGGAAGGAATCCTTGTATAACATAAGTAAAAATTATTGAAAACATTTCCTCAGGGAATCTGCTACATATGGAAGAATTTCTAATCTTAAATTTGTGTTCACTTGTTGTTTTTGCAACATGAGGACAAGTGTTGTCATAAAGTAAAATTAGCAGACAACTTACCTGTCTGAAGAAAAGATATTTTCTGATCTAATATCATTAGATCAGAAAATTGTACTGATTCAAACCTGCAAAAATTATAGATTGTTTGTGTTGCATCTTTCTTTGAAAGTTCCTTAAATTCAATAATTTTCAAACACTGAGATCTTCCACAATATTTTTTGTCCTTGGACTCAAATTTTCCTTTTTTATAATCCTTTTCTAACACATGTTTATACCTACTGCATCATTACCTACTGCATCATTACCTAGTTGCATCCTTACCTACTGCATCATTACCTAGTTGCATCCTTACCTACTGTATCATTACCTACTGCATCATTACCTAGTTGCATCCTTACCTACTGCATCATTACCTACTGCATCATTACTTACTGTATCATTACCTACTGCATCATTAACTACTGCATCATTACCTACTGCATCATTACCTAGTTGCATCCTTACCTACTGCCTCATTACCTACTGCATCATTACTTACTGTATCATTACCTACTGTATCAGTACCTACTGCATCATTACATACTGCATCATTACCTACTGTATCATTATCTACTGCATTATTACCAGTACTTTCTATTATTCATTAACTTCCATAATCCATTACCTACTTATCCATGATCCATTTCTTAGTATCCATGATCATTTGCTTAGCTCCTGACAGTAAACAAAGTTGATTGTGGTTTTTATATTTTATCATTATTATCTCTTTTCTGAAAAGAATATTTAAAGATCTTGGTTGATGGCCATACATTAATGATCTTAGAAATTGCAAAAAAACTATTGAAAAATTTAATTTACTAATAAAAACAAGAATCAAAAATTATAAGACTAAAAGTAAGAGAGTTTTTAAAAACAATGTTAATATTTCATTGTTAAAGATCTTAAGATATAACCAATAACAATATGTAAAAAAATAAATTATGTGATTCAGTTAATTAGCTTTAATTGTTTTTCTTGTTGAATTTAATTGTTTTCTTTGTTGAATTTAATTGTTTTGGTAATTGAAGGATTAAGAATTATCTGATTTTTATCTAAGAATTTTTGATAAGTCAATGAATATAAACCATTTTTATAACTAATTGTTATATAACTAGATATGTATTAGACATATTTATTCAAATACATTAAATTTCAGAATAAATATACATCTTATGTTTATGATTGAAAAACTTTTAAAAATAATATTAAAAATTGGCCTACTAAATACAATGTGGCTAAGTTAGAGATAGTTTGATTACTTATCAAAAAACCCTAATTTATCATTTTTCCAAACTTTTCCAAATTTGTTTTCTTCAAATCCCCTTCCAGATTCTTATACTTCCATTGGTTGAAAAATCTCTCACCACCACTCGGTGGTTAATACTAATTACTTCACTGACTAGATTCCCTTGACCAATTAACATTATCTGGTCAGACATAATTTTTCCTAGTATCCATTTTTCTATCCAACCCCATATAATTTCAAACCTTAGCATATTTTCTGTTTTCTCATGAATTGTGACCCCATCCTATAGATAAAAAAAATTTAAAGTTCAACAAGCACCAATCCATCATTTGTCTAAAAAGAAAGTTGGTTCAAGTTTTATTTATCCAGTCTCATTTGCACTCCTTTTCAATATCACATTTTCCAAAAACACTTCTGATACCGCCCCCCCCCCCGGCTATCTATGGTCTTACATGACAAATATTCCAGACTCCCAATTTTCATAACACATAGCCTGTCAAGAAAGTCACTGACACTTTTAAGATAATTCTGTTTTCTTTAGGTTGATACTCCTCCTCCAAGCCTCCTGTCCCAAGTAAATATCCAGGCTCCTGGTTTCTTTCTTGTCAACATTTTATATTAAAATATTACTTTTTTGAACTTTTAATTCAAAACAGCAAATGAAGTAGGAAAAAAATGCAAAAAAACAAATCTCCTTTTAAGGCACTTCTGATGTACTTGTAAAATCCAGTTCATCTAACTTGGCTATCTAGGCTTTTTATATTAACTTATCAAGTTAACCTCATTCTAATTGACCACCAAGTGTTGATTCACTTACTTGTAAAATCTACATTAGTAACTTTGTTACAGTATACTTATGAACTTTTTTTTTATTAGAATTATTTTTGTATTTCTTTTAGAAATGTCAATGACTTATATGTTTAATAAGTTCAAACAGCCAAAATAATATTGCCTATAATTTTGAAAAAAGTCATTAAAATTCTTTTTGTTCTTGATATTACCACATTTTAGCGGATCCCTTCTTCAGCTATTGTTAAGTGTATAATTCATAAGAAAAGAGAAAAAAAAATTATTTCTTCAGAAAATAGTCACTAATAGTATACCAATTCAGTTCATTTGACCAATGTGAGATATGAGGATTAGTCAAAAATTATCTGCTCTTTCCTTATAACATATCTTTATGTTTGTCATACTGCCTTCTGCTGTGTGCTTATAGGTAGTACTCTTGTGGTCACAGGGTTGAAGTTTGAGCTTGATCGTGCCAGTTTTCTTGTTGCTGTTACAGTGTAAACATGGCTGCTATGCTAACATACAATACAACGACAGTGTACTACTGCGTAGAAGTCTGTATGAGTGGATCAAGAAGTTTAAAAATGGCTGACACAAGTATAAATATGAATTAATGAGCAGGATGCCCGTCAACTTCCACCACTTATAAGAAGATTCAGCAAGCGCGAGAGATGGTAATGGTGAACCGGCAAATTATCATTAATGAGGTAGCATGTTCACTGCAGATTTGTATTACTACTCTTTGTTCTTCCTTTGTTTTTATTTACCGCTAGCAAAGTAGCTATGTTTACGCTGTAACAACAGCAAGAAAACTGACATGATCAAACTTAAACTTCAATCACATGACCAGAATAGTACAAACTATAAACACTTATGAACAGAAAGCCTAAGGTTGTGTTTGGAAAAAGATTTTTTATAGATTTGTTGAATAGAATATGTATTCTTTGGTTTGGTTTATTTTATTTTACGGCATATAAACCTCAATGGATTATTTAATGCTGACAACATTTTTAAGATAGATTTGTATGAATAGAATATGTATTCTTTGGTTTAGATTGGTTTTGTTTATTTTGTTTTACTGCATATCAACCTCAATTGATTATTTAATGCTGACAACATTTTTAGGATAGATTTGTATGAATAGAATATGTATTCTTTGGTTTAATTTTGGTTTTGTTTATTTTATTTTACAGGTTCAATGGATTATTTAATGCTGACAATATTTTTAGGATTTTGAATAGAATATGTATTCTTTGGTTTAGATTTTTTGTTTATTTTGTTTTACTGCATATCAACCTTGATTATTTAATGGTTTTTTAATTGATTTGTATGAATTTATTTTCTTTTTAGATTGGTTTGTTTATTTTTGTTTTATCAACCTCAATGGAATTTAATGCTGACAACATTTTTAGGATAGATTTGTATGAATAGAATATGTATTCTTTGGTTTAGATTGGTTTTGTTTATTTTGTTTTACTGCATTCAACCTCAATTGATTATTTAATGCCGACAATATTTTAGGATTTTATATAGAATTTTGGTTTAGATTGGTTTTTGTTTATTTTGTTTTACTGCATATCAACCTCAATTGATTATTTAATGCCGACAATATTTTTAGGATAGATTCGTATGAATAGAATATGTATTCTTTGGTTTAGATTGGTTTTGTTTATTTTGTTTTACTGCATATCAACCTCAATTGAATTATTTTTTAATTTGCCGAATAGAATATTTTCTTTGGTTTAGATTTTTTTTTGTTTATAGAATATGTATTCTTTGGTTTTATTTTGGTTTTTAGGATAGATTTTGTTTTATTCTTTGGTTTATCAACCTTGTTTATTTTTTTTTACTGCATATCAACCTCAATTTAATGCTGACAATATTTTTTATGAATAGAATATGTATTCTTTGGTTTAGATTGAATAGTTTATTTTGTTTTGCATATCAACCTATTCTTTGGTTTTAGAATTGTATTCTTTGTTTAGATTGGTTTTTTTATTTTGTTTATTTTTATTTAATGCCGACAATTTAGATTCGTATGAATAGAATATGTATATCAACCTTTTTTATTTTGTTTTTTACTTATTTAATGCCGACAATATTTTTAGGATAGATTCGTATGAATAGAATATGTATTCTTTGGTTTAGATTGGTTTTTTTGTTTATTTTGTTTTACCGACATATCAACCTCAATTGATTATTTAATGCCGACAATATTTTTAGGATAGATTCGTATGAATAGAATATGTATTCTTTGGTTTAGATTGGTTTTGTTTATTTTGTTTTACTGCATATCAACCTCAATTGATTATTTAATGCCGACAATATTTTTAGGATAGATTCGTATGAATAGAATATGTATTCTTTGGTTTAGATTGGTTTTGTTTATTTTGTTTTACTGCATATCAACCTCAATTGATTATTTAATGCCGACAATATTTTTAGGATAGATTCGTATGAATAGAATATGTATTCTTTGGTTTAGATTGGTTTTGTTTATTTTGTTTTACTGCATATCAACCTCAATTGATTATTTAATGCCGACAATATTTTTAGGATAGATTCGTATGAATAGAATATGTATTCTTTGGTTTAGATTGGTTTTGTTTATTTTGTTTTTACTGCATTTTTGTTTTTAATGCATATCAGGATAGATTCTCAATTGATTATTTTTGGTTTAATGGTTTTGTTTATTTTGTTTTACGATATCAACCTCATTTTTTAGGATATTTTTAGGATAGATTCGTATGAATAGAATATGTATTCTTTGGTTTAGATTGGTTTTGTTTATTTTGTTTTTACTGCATATCAACCTCAATTGATTATTTAATGCCGACAATATTTTTAGGATAGATTCGTATGAATAGAATATGTATTCTTTGGTTTAGATTGGTTTTGTTTATTTTGTTTTACTGCATATCAACCTCAATTGATTATTTAATGCCGACAATATTTTTTAGGATAGATTCGTATGAATAGAATATGTATTCTTTGGTTTAGATTGGTTTTGTTTATTTTGTTTTACTGCATATCAACCTCAATTGATTATTTAATGCCGACAATATTTTTAGGATAGATTTGTATGAATAGAATATGTATTCTTTGGTTTAGGTTTATTGGTTTTGGTTTATTTTGTTTTACGGCATATCAACCTCAATTGGTTATTTAATGCCGACAATATTTTTAGGATAGATTCGTATTCTTTGGTTTAGATTGAATAGAATAATTGATTATTTAATGCTTTTTTAGGATTTTCGTATGAATTGGGTTTAGATTGGTTTTTGTTTATTTTGTTTTACTGCATATCAACCTCAATTGATTATTTAATGCCGACAATATTTTTAGGATAGATTCGTATGAATAGAATATGTATTCTTTGGTTTAGATTGGTTCGGTTTATTTTGTTTTACTGCATATCAACCTCAATTGATTATTTAATGCCGACAACATTTTAGGATAGATTCTTTGTGAATAGAATATGTATTCTTTGGTTTAGATTGGTTTGGTTTATTTTGTTTTACTGCATATCAACCTCAATTGATTATTTAATGCCGACAATATTTTTAGGATAGATTCGTATGAATAGAATATGTATTCTTTGGTTTAGATTGGTTTGGTTTATTTTGTTTTACGGCATATCAACCTCAATTGGTTATTTAATGCCGACAATATTTTTAGGATAGATTCATTATGAATAGAATATGTATTCTTTGGTTTAGATTGGTTTGTATTCTTTGGTTTATTTTTGTTTTACTGCATATCAATCTCAATTGATTTTTAATGCCGACAACATTTTTTAGGATAGATTCGTATGAATAGAATATGTATTCTTTGGTTTAGATTGGTTTTGTTTTATTTTGTTTTACGACATATCAACCTCAATTGATTATTTAATTTTTTAATAGCCGACAATATTTTTTTGGATAGATTCGTTTTGTTTATTTTGAATAGAATATGTATTCTTTGGTTTAGATTGGTTTTGTTTATTTTGTTTTTTACTTTGCATATCAACCTCAATTGATTATTTAATGCCGACAATATTTTTAGGATAGATTCGTATGAATAGAATATGTATTCTTTGGTTTAGATTGGTTTTGTTTTATTTTGTTTTACTGCATATCAACCTCAATTGATTATTTAATGCCGACAATATTTTTAGGATAATATTCTTTATTTAGAATTGGTTTTGTTTAGATATCATCAATTGTTATTCTTTTTTTTTAGTTTAGAATTATGTATTTTTGGTTTATTTTTTGTTTATTTTGTTTTACTGCATATCAACCTCAATTGATTATTTAATGCCGACAATATTTTTAGGATAGATTCGTATGAATAGAATATGTATTCTTTGGTTTAGAATATGTATTCTTTTTTAGGATTTAGATTGGTTTTTTGGTTTATTTTGTTTTTTATTTTGTTTTGCATATCAACCTCAATTGATTATTTAATGCCGACAATATTTTTAGGATAGATTCGTATGAATAGAATATGTATTCTTTGGTTTAGATTGGTTTTGTTTATTTTGTTTTACTGCATATCAACCTCAATTGATTTATTTAATGCCGACAATATTTTTAGGATAGATTCGTATGAATAGAATATGTATTCTTTGGTTTAGATTGGTTTGTTTATTTTGTTTTACTGCATATCAACCTCAATTGATTATTTAATGCCGACAAATATTTTTAGGATAGATTCGTATGAATAGAATATGTATTCTTTGGTTTAGATTGGTTTGTTTATTTTGTTTATTTTTGTTTTTAATGCTGACAATATTTTTAGGATAGATTCCTCAATATGTATTCTTTTAATGGTTTGGTTTATTTTGTTTTACAATCAACCTCAATTGGTTTTTAATGGATAATATTTTTTTTGGGTAGGATAGTATGAATAGAATATGTATTCTTTGGTTTAGTTTGGTTTTTCTTATCATTAGGTTGTTTTGTTTATTATTTTGTTTTTTTTACTGCATATCAACCTCAATTGATTATTTAATGCCGACAATATTTTTTAGGATAGATTCGTATAGAATATATTCTTTTTGGTTTATTGGTTTGTTTTATTTTGTTTTACATCAACCTCAATTGATTATTTAATGCCGACAATATTTTTAGGATAGATTCGTATGAATAGAATATGTATTCTTTGGTTTAGATTGGTTTTGTTTATTTTGTTTTACTGCATATCAACCTCAATTGATTATTTAATGCCGACAATATTTTTTTAGGATAGATTCGTATGAATAGAATATGTATTCTTTGGTTTTAGATTGGTTTGGTTTATTTTGTTTTACTGCATATCAACCTCAATTGGTTATTTAATGCCGACAATATTTTTAGGATAGATTCATATGAATAGAATATGTATTCTTTGGTTTAGATTGGTTTTGTTTATTTTGTTTTACTGCATATCAATCTCAATTGATTATTTAATGCCGACAACATTTTTAGGATAGATTCGTATGAATAGAATATGTATTCTTTGGTTTAGATTGGTTTGGTTTATTTTGTTTACGGCATATCAACCTCAATTGATTATTTAATGCCGACAATATTTTTAGGATAGATTCGTATGAATAGAATATGTATTCTTTGGTTTAGATTGGTTTTGTTTATTTTGTTTTACTGCATATCAACCTCAATTGATTATTTAATGCCGACAATATTTTTAGGATAGATTCGTTATGAATAGAATATGTATTCTTTGGTTTAGATTGGTTTGTTTATTTTGTTTTACTGCATATCAACCTCAATTGATTATTTAATGCCGACAATATTTTTTTTTGTAGGATAGATTCGTATGAATAGAATATGTATTCTTTTTTAGGTTTAGATTGGTTTGGTTTTGGTTTTGTTTTTTTGTTTTTTACGGCATATCAACCTCAATTGATTATTTAATGCCGACAATATTTTTAGGATAGATTCGTATGAATAGAATATGTATTCTTTGGTTTAGATTGGTTTTGTTTATTTTGTTTTACTGCATATCAACCTCAATTGATTATTTAATGCCGACAATATTTTTAGGATAGATTCGTATGAATAGAATATGTATTCTTTGGTTTAGATTGGTTTTGTTTATTTTGTTTTACTGCATATCAACCTCAATTGATTATTTAATGCCGACAATATTTTTAGGATAGATTCGTATGAATAGAATATGTATTCTTTGGTTTAGATTGGTTTTGTTTATTTTGTTTTACTGCATATCAACCTCAATTGGTTATTTAATGCCGACAATATTTTTTAGGATAGATTCGTATGAATAGAATATGTATTCTTTGGTTTAGATTGGTTTTTTATTTTATTTTGTTTTACTGCATATCAACCTCAATTGGTTATTTAATGCCGACAATATTTTTAGGATAGATTCGTATGAATAGAATATGTATTCTTTGGTTTAGATTGGTTTGGTTTATTTTGTTTTACGGCATATCAACCTCAATTGATTTATTTAATGCCGACAATATTTTTAGGATAGATTCGTATGAATAGAATATGTTTTTTTGGTTTCAACCTCAATTGATTGGTTTGTTTTATTTTTTAGGATATCATGTATCTCAATTGGTTTTGTTTTTTTGTTTAATGCCGACAATATTTTTAGGATAGATTCGTCTTTGGTTTATTGAATATCAACCTCAATTGAATTTAATGCCGACAATATTTTTAGGATAGATTCGTATGAATAGAATATGTATTCTTTGGTTTAGATTGGTTTTGTTTATTTTGTTTTACGGCATATCAACCTCAATTGGTTATTTAATGCCGACAACATTTTTAGGATAGATTCGTATGAATAGAATATGTATTCTTTGGTTTAGATTGGTTTTGTTTATTTTGTTTTACTGCATATCATATCAATCTCAATTGGTTATTTAATGCCGACAATATTTTTTCTTTTTTGTAGATTCGTATGAATAGAATATGTATTCTTTGGTTTAGATTGGTTTTTGGTTTATTTTTTTGTTTTACTGCATATCAATCTCAATTGATTATTTAATGCCGACAATATTTTTAGGATAGATTCGTATGAATAGAATATGTATTCTTTGGTTTAGATTGGTTTTGGTTTATTTTGTTTTACTGCATATCAACCTCAATTGATTATTTAATGCCGACAATATTTTTAGGATAGATTCATTTATGAATAGAATATGTATTCTTTTGGTTTAGATTGGTTTTGTTTATTTTGTTTTTGTTTATTTTATCAACCTCAATTGGTTATTTAATGCCGACAATATTTTTAGGATAGATTCGTATGAATAGAATATGTATTCTTTGGTTTAGATTGGTTTTGTTTATTTTGTTTTACGGCATATCAACCTCAATTGATTATTTAATGCCGACAACATTTTTAGGATAGATTCGTATGAATAGAATATGTATTCTTTGGTTTAGATTGGTTTTGTTTATTTTGTTTTTTACTGCATATCAACCTCAATTGATTATTTAATGCCGACAATATTTTTTAGGATAGATTCGTATGAATAGAATATGTATTCTTTGGTTTAGATTGGTTTTGGTTTATTTTGTTTTTTACTGCATATCAATCTCAATTGGTTATTTAATGCCGACAACATTTTTAGGATAGATTCGTATGAATAGAATATGTATTCTTTTTTTTAATGCAGATTGGTTTGGTTTATTTTTTGTTTTTTGTTTTATCAATCTCAATTGGTTATTTAATGCCGACAACATTTTTTAGGATAGATTCGTATGAATAGAATATGTATTCTTTGGTTTAGATTGGTTTTTTTTTTTTGTTTTTACTGCATATCAACCTCAATTGGTTATTTAATGCCGACAATATTTTTTAGGATAGATTCGTATGAATAGAATATGTATTCTTTGGTTTAGATTGGTTTTGTTTATTTTGTTTTACTGCATATCAATCTCAATTGGTTATTTAATGCCGACAATATTTTTAGGATAGATTCGTATGAATAGAATATGTATTCTTTGGTTTAGATTGGTTTTGTTTTATTTTGTTTTACGGCATATCAACCTCAATTGATTATTTAATGCCGACAATATTTTTAGGATAGATTCGTATGAATAGAATATGTATTTGGTTTTGGTTTAGATTTTGGTTTCAACCTCAATTGTTTATTTTGTTTTTTTAGGATAGATTTTATGATATCAATCTTTGGTCAATTGGTTATTTAATGCCGACAATGCCGACAATATTTTTTAGGATAGATTCGTATGAATAGAATATGTATTCTTTGGTTTAGATTGGTTTGGTTTATTTTGTTTTACTGCATATCAACCTCAATTGATTATTTAATGCCGACAATATTTTTAGGATAGATTCGTATGAATAGAATATGTATTCTTTGGTTTAGATTGGTTTGGTTTATTTTGTTTTACGGCATATCAATCTCAATTGGTTATTTAATGCCGACAACATTTTTAGGATAGATTCGTATGAATAGAATATGTATTCTTTGGTTTAGATTGGTTTGGTTTATTTTGTTTTACGGCATATCAATCTCAATTGGTTATTTAATGCCGACAACATTTTTAGGATAGATTCGTATGAATAGAATATGTATTCTTTGGTTTAGATTGGTTTTGTTTATTTTTGTTTTTACGGCATATCAATCTCAATTGGTTATTTAATGCCGACAACATTTTTAGGATAGATTCGTATGAATAGAATATGTATTCTTTGGTTTAGATTGGTTTGGTTTATTTTGTTTTACGGCATATCAATCTCAATTGGTTATTTAATGCCGACAACATTTTTAGGATAGATTCGTATGAATAGAATATGTATTCTTTGGTTTAGATTGGTTTTGGTTTATTTTGTTTTACTGCATATCAATCTCAATTGGTTATTTAATGCCGACAACATTTTTAGGATAGATTCGTATGAATAGAATATGTATTCTTTGGTTTAGATTGGTTTGGTTTATTTTGTTTTACGGCATATCAATCTCAATTGGTTATTTAATGCTGACAACATTTTTAGGATAGATTCGTATGAATAGAATATGTATTCTTTGGCTTAGATTGGTTTGGTTTATTTTGTTTTTACGGCATATCAATCTCAATTGGTTATTTAATGCCGACAACATTTTTTAGGATAGATTCGTATGAATAGAATATGTATTCTTTGGTTTAGATTGGTTTGGTTTATTTTGTTTTACGGCATATCAATCTCAATTGGTTATTTAATGCCGACAACATTTTTAGGATAGATTCGTATGAATAGAATATGTATTCTTTGGTTTAGATTGGTTTGGTTTATTTTGTTTTACGGCATATCAATCTCAATTGGTTATTTAATGCCGACAACATTTTTAGGATAGATTCGTATGAATAGAATATGTATTCTTTGGTTTTAGATTGGTTTGGTTTATTTTGTTTTACGGCATATCAATCTCAATTGGTTATTTAATGCCGACAACATTTTTTAGGATAGATTCATATGAATAGAATATGTATTCTTTGGTTTAGATTGGTTTGGTTTATTTTGTTTTACGGCATATCAATCTCAATTGGTTATTTAATGCCGACAACATTTTTTAGGATAGATTCGTATGAATAGAATATGTATTCTTTGGTTTAGATTGGTTTGGTTTATTTTGTTTTACGGCATATCAATCTCAATTGGTTATTTAATGCCGACAACATTTTTTAGGATAGATTCGTATGAATAGAATATGTATTCTTTGGTTTAGATTGGTTTGGTTTATTTTGTTTTACGGCATATCAATCTCAATTGGTTATTTAATGCCGACAACATTTTTAGGATATGTATTCGTTTAGATTGGTTTGGTAGAATATGGTTATTTAATGCCGACAAATATTTTTAGGATTTTTGGTTTAGATTGGTTTGGTTTATTTTTTTTTACGGCATATCAATCTCAATTGGTTATTTAATGCCGACAACATTTTTAGGATAGATTCGTATGAATAGAATATGTATTCTTTGGTTTAGATTGGTTTGGTTTATTTTGTTTTACGGCATATCAATCTCAATTGGTTATTTAATGCCGACAAATATTTTTAGGATAGATTCGTATGAATAGAATATGTATTCTTTGGTTTAGATTGGTTTGGTTTATTTTGTTTTTACGGCATATCAATCTCAATTGGTTATTTAATGCCGACAACATTTTTAGGATAGATTTTTAGTATGAATAGAATATGTATTCTTTGGTTTAGATTGGTTTGGTTTATTTTGTTTTACGGCATATCAATCTCAATTGGTTATTTAATGCCGACAACATTTTTAGGATAGATTCGTATGAATAGAATATGTATTCTTTGGTTTAGATTGGTTTGGTTTATTTTGTTTTTACGGCATATCAATCTCAATTGGTTATTTAATGCCGACAACATTTTTAGGATAGATTCGTATGAATAGAATATGTATTCTTTGGTTTAGATTGGTTTGGTTTATTTTGTTTTTACGGCATATCAATCTCAATTGGTTATTTAATGCCGACAACATTTTTAGGATAGATTCGTATGAATAGAATATGTATTCTTTGGTTTAGATTGGTTTGGTTTATTTTGTTTTACGGCATATCAATCTCAATTGGTTATTTAATGCCGACAACATTTTTTAGGATAGATTCGTATGAATAGAATATGTATTCTTTGGTTTAGATTGGTTTGGTTTATTTTGTTTTACGGCATATCAATCTCAATTGGTTATTTAATGCCGACAACATTTTTTAGGATAGATTCGTATGAATAGAATATGTATTCTTTGGTTTAGATTGGTTTGGTTTATTTTGTTTTTACGGCATATCAATCTCAATTGGTTATTTAATGCCGACAACATTTTTAGGATAGATTCGTATGAATAGAATATGTATTCTTTGGTTTTGGTTTGGTTTGGTTTATTTTGTTTTAATAGAATATGTATATCAATCTCAATTGGTTATTTAATGCCGACAACATTTTTTAGGATAGATTCGTATGAATAGAATATGTATTCTTTGGTTTAGATTGGTTTGGTTTATTTTGTTTTACGGCATATCAATCTCAATTGGTTATTTAATGCCGACAACATTTTTAGGATAGATTCGTATGAATAGAATATGTATTCTTTGGTTTAGATTGGTTTGGTTTATTTTGTTTTACGGCATATCAATCTCAATTGGTTATTTAATGCCGACAACATTTTTTTTAGGATAGATTCGTATGAATAGAATATGTATTCTTTGGTTTAGATTGGTTTGGTTTATTTTGTTTTACGGCATATCAATCTCAATTGGTTATTTAATGCCGACAACATTTTAGGATAGATTCGTATGAATAGAATATGTATTCTTTGGTTTAGATTGGTTTGGTTTATTTTGTTTTACGGCATATCAATCTCAATTGGTTATTTAATGCCGACAACATTTTTAGGATAGATTCGTATGAATAGAATATGTATTCTTTTGGTTTAGATTGGTTTGGTTTATTTTGTTTTACGGCATATCAATCTCAATTGGTTATTTAATGCCGACAACATTTTTAGGATAGATTCGTATGAATAGAATATGTATTCTTTGGTTTAGATTGGTTTGGTTTATTTTGTTTTGTTTTGGCATATCAATCTCAATTGGTTATTTAATGCCGACAACATTTTTTAGGGATAGATTCGTATGAATAGAATATGTATTCTTTGGTTTAGATTGGTTTGGTTTATTTTGTTTTACGGCATATCAATCTCAATTGGTTATTTAATGCCGACAACATTTTTAGGATAGATTCGTATGAATAGAATATGTATTCTTTGGTTTAGATTGGTTTGGTTTATTTTGTTTTACGGCATATCAATCTCAATTGGTTATTTAATGCCGACAACATTTTTAGGATAGATTCGTATGAATAGAATATGTATTCTTTGGTTTAGATTGGTTTGGTTTATTTTGTTTTACGGCATATCAATCTCAATTGGTTATTTAATGCCGACAACATTTTTAGGATAGATTCGTATGAATAGAATATGTATTCTTTGGTTTAGATTGGTTTGGTTTATTTTGTTTTACGGCATATCAATCTCAATTGGTTATTTAATGCCGACAACATTTTTAGGATAGATTCGTATGAATAGAATATGTATTCTTTGGTTTAGATTGGTTTGGTTTATTTTGTTTTACGGCATATCAATCTCAATTGGTTATTTAATGCCGACAACATTTTTAGGATAGATTCGTATGAATAGAATATGTATTCTTTGGTTTAGATTGGTTTGGTTTATTTTGTTTTACGGCATATCAATCTCAATTGGTTATTTAATGCCGACAACATTTTTAGGATAGATTCGTATGAATAGAATATGTATTCTTTGGTTTAGATTGGTTTGGTTTATTTTTGTTTTTTACGGCATATCAATCTCAATTGGTTATTTAATGCCGACAACATTTTTAGGATAGATTCGTATGAATAGAATATGTATTCTTTGGTTTAGATTGGTTTGGTTTATTTTGTTTTTACGGCATATCAATCTCAATTGGTTATTTAATGCCGACAACATTTTAGGATAGATTCGTATGAATAGAATATGTATTCTTTGGTTTAGATTGGTTTGGTTTATTTTGTTTTACGGCATATCAATCTCAATTGGTTATTTAATGCCGACAACATTTTTTAGGATAGATTCGTATGAATAGAATATGTATTCTTTGGTTTAGATTGGTTTGGTTTATTTTGTTTTTTACGGCATATCAATCTCAATTGGTTATTTAATGCCGACAATAGATTCGTATGAATAGAATTTTTTTGGTTTAGATAGATTCGTTTTACGACATATGAATAGAATATGTATTCTTTTGGTTTAGATTGGTTTGGTTTATTTTTTGTTTTACGGCATATCAATCTCAATTGGTTATTTAATGCCGACAACATTTTTAGGATAGATTCGTATGAATAGAATATGTATTCTTTGGTTTAGATTGGTTTGGTTTATTTTTGTTTTACGGCATATCAATCTCAATTGGTTATTTAATGCCGACAACATTTTTTTAGGATAGATTCGTATGAATAGAATATGTATTCTTTGGTTTAGATTGGTTTGGTTTATTTTGTTTTTTACGGCATATCAATCTCAATTGGTTATTTAATGCCGACAACATTTTTAGGATAGATTCGTATGAATAGAATATGTATTCTTTGGTTTAGATTGGTTTGGTTTATTTTGTTTTACGGCATATCAATCTCAATTGGTTATTTAATGCCGACAACATTTTTAGGATAGATTCGTATGAATAGAATATGTATTCTTTGGTTTAGATTGGTTTGGTTTATTTTGTTTTACGGCATATCAATCTCAATTGGTTATTTAATGCCGACAACATTTTTAGGATAGATTCGTATGAATAGAATATGTATTCTTTGGTTTAGATTGGTTTTGTTTATTTTGTTTTACGGCATATCAATCTCAATTGGTTATTTAATGCCGACAACATTTTTAGGATAGATTCGTATGAATAGAATATGTATTCTTTGGTTTAGATTGGTTTGGTTTATTTTGTTTTACGGCATATCAATCTCAATTGGTTATTTAATGCCGACAACATTTTTAGGATAGATTCGTATGAATAGAATATGTATTCTTTGGTTTAGATTGGTTTGGTTTATTTTGTTTTTTACGGCATATCAATCTCAATTGGTTTATTTAATGCCGACAACATTTTTAGGATAGATTCGTATGAATAGAATATGTATTCTTTGGTTTAGATTGGTTTGGTTTATTTTGTTTTACGGCATATCAATCTCAATTGGTTATTTAATGCCGACAACATTTTTAGGATAGATTCGTATGAATAGAATATGTATTCTTTGGTTTAGATTGGTTTGGTTTATTTTGTTTTTACGGCATATCAATCTCAATTGGTTATTTAATGCCGACAACATTTTTTAGGATAGATTCGTATGAATAGAATATGTATTCTTTGGTTTAGATTGGTTTTGGTTTATTTTGTTTTACGGCATATCAATCTCAATTGGTTATTTAATGCCGACAACATTTTTTTAGGATAGATTCGTATGAATAGAATATGTATTCTTTGGTTTAGATTGGTTTGGTTTATTTTGTTTTTACGGCATATCAATCTCAATTGGTTATTTAATGCCGACAACATTTTTAGGATAGATTCGTATGAATAGAATATGTATTCTTTGGTTTAGATTGGTTTGGTTTATTTTGTTTTACGGCATATCAATCTCAATTGGTTATTTAATGCCGACAACATTTTTAGGATAGATTCGTATGAATAGAATATGTATTCTTTGGTTTAGATTGGTTTGGTTTATTTTGTTTTACGGCATATCAATCTCAATTGGTTATTTAATGCCGACAACATTTTTAGGATAGATTCGTATGAATAGAATATGTATTCTTTGGTTTAGATTGGTTTGGTTTATGGTTTTTTTGTTTTACGGCATATCAATCTCAATTGGTTATTTAATGCCGACAACATTTTTAGGATAGATTCGTATGAATAGAATATGTATTCTTTGGTTTAGATTGGTTTGGTTTATTTTGTTTTACGGCATATCAATCTCAATTGGTTATTTAATGCCGACAACATTTTTTAGGATAGATTCGTATGAATAGAATATGTATTCTTTGGTTTAGATTGGTTTGGTTTATTTTGTTTTACGGCATATCAATCTCAATTGGTTATTTAATGCCGACAACATTTTTTAGGATAGATTCGTATGAATAGAATATGTATTCTTTGGTTTAGATTGGTTTGGTTTATTTTATTTTAAGGCATATCAATCTCAATTGGTTATTTAATGCCGACAACATTTTTTAGGATAGATTCGTATGAATAGAATATGTATTCTTTGGTTTAGATTGGTTTGGTTTATTTTGTTTTACGGCATATCAATCTCAATTGGTTATTTAATGCCGACAACATTTTTAGGATAGATTCGTATGAATAGAATATGTATTCTTTGGTTTAGATTGGTTTGGTTTATTTTGTTTTACGGCATATCAATCTCAATTGGTTATTTAATGCCGACAACATTTTTAGGATAGATTCGTATGAATAGAATATGTATTCTTTGGTTTAGATTGGTTTGGTTTATTTTGTTTTACGGCATATCAATCTCAATTGGTTATTTAATGCCGACAACATTTTTAGGATAGATTCGTATGAATAGAATATGTATTCTTTGGTTTAGATTGGTTTGGTTTATTTTGTTTTTACGGCATATCAATCTCAATTGGTTATTTAATGCCGACAACATTTTTAGGATAGATTCGTATGAATAGAATATGTATTCTTTGGTTTAGATTGGTTTGGTTTATTTTGTTTTACGGCATATCAATCTCAATTGGTTATTTAATGCCGACAACATTTTTAGGATAGATTCGTATGAATAGAATATGTATTCTTTGGTTTAGATTGGTTTGGTTTATTTTGTTTTACGGCATATCAATCTCAATTGGTTATTTAATGCCGACAACATTTTTAGGATAGATTCGTATGAATAGAATATGTATTCTTTGGTTTAGATTGGTTTGGTTTATTTTGTTTTTTTGTTTTACTGCATATCAATCTCAATTGGTTATTTAATGCCGACAACATTTTTTAGGATAGATTCGTATGAATAGAATATGTATTCTTTGGTTTAGATTGGTTTGGTTTATTTTGTTTTACGGCATATCAATCTCAATTGGTTATTTAATGCCGACAACATTTTTAGGATAGATTCGTATGAATAGAATATGTATTCTTTGGTTTAGATTGGTTTGGTTTATTTTTGTTTTACGGCATATCAATCTCAATTGGTTATTTAATGCCGACAACATTTTTAGGATAGATTCGTATGAATAGAATATGTATTCTTTGGTTTAGATTGGTTTGGTTTATTTTGTTTTTACGGCATATCAATCTCAATTGGTTATTTAATGCCGACAACATTTTTAGGATAGATTCGTATGAATAGAATATGTATTCTTTGGTTTAGATTGGTTTGGTTTATTTTGTTTTACGGCATATCAATCTCAATTGGTTATTTAATGCCGACAACATTTTTAGGATAGATTCGTATGAATAGAATATGTATTCTTTGGTTTAGATTGGTTTGGTTTATTTTGTTTTACGGCATATCAATCTCAATTGGTTATTTAATGCCGACAACATTTTTAGGATAGATTCGTATGAATAGAATATGTATTCTTTGGTTTAGATTGGTTTGGTTTATTTTGTTTTACGGCATATCAATCTCAATTGGTTATTTAATGCCGACAACATTTTTAGGATAGATTCGTATGAATAGAATATGTATTCTTTGGTTTAGATTGGTTTGGTTTATTTTGTTTTACGGCATATCAATCTCAATTGGTTATTTAATGCCGACAACATTTTTAGGATAGATTCGTATGAATAGAATATGTATTCTTTGGTTTAGAATTGGTTTGGTTTATTTTGTTTTACGGCATATCAATCTCAATTGGTTATTTAATGCCGACAACATTTTTAGGATAGATTCGTATGAATAGAATATGTATTCTTTGGTTTAATATGTTTATTTTGTTTTTACGGCATTCAATCTCAATTGGTTATTTAATGATTTTTTAGGATAGATTCGTATTTATTTTTGGTTTTTGGTTTGGTTTATTTTGTTTTTACGGCATATCAATCTCAATTGGTTATTTAATGCCGACAACATTTTTAGGATAGATTCGTATGAATAGAATATGTATTCTTTGGTTTAGATTGGTTTGGTTTATTTTGTTTTACGGCATATCAATCTCAATTGGTTATTTAATGCCGACAACATTTTTAGGATAGATTCGTATGAATAGAATATGTATTCTTTGGTTTAGATTGGTTTGGTTTATTTTGTTTTACGGCATATCAATCTCAATTGGTTATTTAATGCCGACAACATTTTTAGGATAGATTCGTATGAATAGAATATGTATTCTTTGGTTTAGATTGGTTTGGTTTATTTTGTTTTACGGCATATCAATCTCAATTGGTTATTTAATGCCGACAACATTTTTAGGATAGATTCGTATGAATAGAATATGTATTCTTTGGTTTAGATTGGTTTGGTTTATTTTGTTTTACGGCATATCAATCTCAATTGGTTATTTAATGCCGACAACATTTTTAGGATAGATTCGTATGAATAGAATATGTATTCTTTGGTTTAGATTGGTTTGGTTTATTTTGTTTTACGGCATATCAATCTCAATTGGTTATTTAATGCCGACAACATTTTTAGGATAGATTCGTATGAATAGAATATGTATTCTTTGGTTTAGATTGGTTTGGTTTATTTTGTTTTACGGCATATCAATCTCAATGGGTTATTTAATGCTGACAACAATTTTTAGGATAGATTCGTATGAATAGAATATGTATTCTTTGGTTTAGATTGGTTTGGTTTATTTTATTTTACGGCATATCAACCTCAATTGGTTATATAATGCCGACAACATTTTTAGGATAGATTCGTATGAATAGAATATGTATTCTTTGGTTTAGATTGGTTTGGTTTATTTTATTTTACGGCATATCAACCTCAATTGGTTATATAATGCCGACAACATTTTTATGTATTCTTTGGATAGATTTTGTATGAATAGAATATGTATTCTTTGGTTTAGATTGGTTTGGTTTATTTTGTTTTACGGCATATCAATCTCAATTGGTTATTTAATGCCGACAACATTTTTAGGATAGATTCGTATGAATAGAATATGTATTCTTTTGGTTTAGATTGGTTTGGTTTATTTTGTTTTACGGGATATCAATCTCATTGGGTTATTTAATGCCGACAACATTTTTAGGATAGATTCGTATGAATAGAATATGTATTCTTTGGTTTAGATTGGTTTGGTTTATTTTGTTTTACGGGATATCAATCTCATTGGGTTATTTAATGCCGACAACATTTTTAGGATAGATTCGTATGAATAGAATATGTATTCTTTGGTTTAGATTGGTTTGGTTTATTTTGTTTTACGGCATATCAACCTCAATTGGTTATATAATGCCGACAACATTTTTAGGATAGATTCGTATGAATAGAATATGTATTCTTTGGTTTAGATTGGTTTGGTTTATTTTGTTTTACGGCATATCAACCTCAATTGGTTATTTAATGCCGACAATATTTTTAGGATAGATTCGTATGAATAGAATATGCATTCTTTGGTTTAGATTGGTTTGGTTTATTTTGTTTTACTGCATATCAACCTCAATTGGTTATTTAATGCCGACAACATTTTTAGGATAGATTTGTATGAATAGAATATGTATTCTTTGGTTTAGATTGGTTTGGTTTATTTTGTTTTACGGCATATCAATCTCAATTGGTTATTTAATGCCGACAACATTTTTTAGGATAGATTCGTATGAATAGAATATGTATTCTTTGGTTTAGATTGGTTTGGTTTATTTTGTTTTACGGCATATCAATCTCAATTGGTTATTTAATGCCGACAACATTTTTTAGGATAGATTCGTATGAATAGAATATCTATTCTTTGGTTTAGATTGGTTTGGTTTATTTTGTTTTACGGCATATCAACCTCAATGGGTTATTTAATGCCGACAACGTTTTTAGGATAGGTTCATATGAATAGAATATGTATTCTTTGGTTTAGATTGGTTTGGTTTATTTTGTTTTACGGCATATCAATCTCAATTGGTTATTTAATGCCGACAACATTTTTAGGATAGATTCGTAGATTGTTTGAATAGAATATGTATTCTTTGGTTTAGATTGGTTTGGTTTATTTATTTTGTTTTACTTGCATATCAACCTCAATTGGTTTTTATTTAATAGATTCGTATGAATAAATATATTTTTTAGGTTTGGTTTTTTTGTTTTATGAATAGAATATTTAATATTTTTGGATTAGATTGGTTTGGTTTATTTTGTTTGGTTTATTTTTGTTTTATATCAATCTCAATTGGTTATTTAATGCCGACAACATTTTTAGGATAGATTCGTATGAATAGAATATGTATTCTTTTGTTTAGATTGGTTTTGTTTATTTTTGTTTTACGGCATATCAATCTCAATTGATTATTTAATGCCGACAATATTTTTTAGGATAGATTCATTTTGAATAGAATATGTATTCTTTGGTTTAGATTGGTTTTGTTTATTTTTTTTTTTACTGCATATCAACCTCAATTGGTTATTTAATGCTGACAACATTTTTAGGATAGATTCGTATGAATAGAATATGTATTCTTTGGTTTAGATTGGTTTTGTTTATTTTGTTTGTTTTACTGCATATCAACCTCAATTGATTATTTAATGCCGACAATATTTTTAGGATAGATTAGTATTAATAGAATATGTATTCTTTGGTTTAGATTGGTTTTGTTTATTTTGTTTTACTGCATATCAACCTCAATTGTTTATTTAATGCCGACAATATTTTTACTATAGATTCGTATGAATAGAATATGTATTCTTTGGTTTAGATTGGTTTTGTTTATTTTGTTTTACTGCATATCAACCTCAATTGATTATTTAATGCCGACAATATTTTTAGGATAGATTTGTATGAATAGAATATGTATTCTTTTGTTTAGTTTGGTTTTGTTTATTTTGTTTTACTGCATATCAACCTCAATTGATTATTTAATGCCGACAATATTTTTAGGATAGATTCGTATGAATAGAATATGTATTCTTTGGTTTAGATTGGTTTATTTTGTTTTACGGTATATCAACCTCAGTGGGTTATTTAATGCCAACATTATTATTAGGATAGATTCGTATGATATGTATTCTTTGGTTTAAATTGGTTTATTTTGTTTTACGGTATATCAACCTCAATGGGTTATATAATGCTGACAACATTTTTAGGATAGATTCATATGAATAGAATATGTATTCTTTGGTTTAGATTGGTTTGGTTTTTTTTTTTTTTTTTACAGCATATCAACCTCAGTGGATTATTTAATGCCGACAAAATTTTTTATTGCTGGTAATATTTTGTTTCGTCAAAAATCTATTTTTGGTAATATTTTTCCTTCAAAATTGTATTGCTGGTAATAATTTTTTTCCAAAAAAGTATTGCTGGTAATAGTTAACTATTTGTCCATAGCTGTGACCCTAACTGGTGCTACTACCCCAGGTCAGGGTGGATCTGGGAACACCAGCAATTGAGAGGTGGTTCCACACTCCTCAAAACCTCCTGATCAGAGGCCTTGCTGCTGGACGTAGTTTATCGTCTTACCCAGGATGCAGATGTAGTTTAATGTCTTACCCAGAACGAATAGGTTATGGTGAAAATGCAAATAATTTTTGACTTACTCTCATGCATAGATATGCTCATTATTATTACCAGTACACCTAAATAATTCCAATCAATGTATTTCAATCAAAGAACACTATGTGCTACTGAAATTTATATATGCTGCCTCTTTAAATTTTCTCAATCTCAGCCAAAGTTCTATGTTTATTGTCTAGACTCAATCCAGAGAAGAAAATGTATGCTTCTCCATATATGATCTGCTGTACAATATTTTTACTTCACTTTTTATGTTTCTTTGTCAAACATGGACCTTCATGCAAAAATGGATGTTTTTTTTTCCATTGATCCTACTATTATTTTAACTACATTCACTCCTCATCAATGTTTATTGTTTTAAAAAGCAATGATTAGAATTGTATTAAAACCTAAAAATATGATAAAAACGAATTCATACATTTGTTTTGTTCTTGAGAATTTGCAACAAAAATATTTCACACTATTTATTTTTTTAGATTGTTTAATTACAAGAATAATTTTATATTTACAACATTCTAAAAACTAATACAGTATTTATCCTTTATGAATTTATAAAGAAATAAATATGAAAAAAAAATTTTATTCATAAATTTATAAACATTTACTAAATTATTAAAATATGTGAACCAACTATAAGGAAATCCTTATTACACTATAAGGAAATCCTTATTACGCTATAAGGAAATCCTTATTATATTCCATTTTATAAAGTTTGAATTGATTGGCAATTAGCCAGTGTTTTGCCAACTATTCCAATTAAATAAACAGTGTAAATAAACAATCTAATAAATAAATAGGGTTTGTTGTTTTTGTAGTCAGTTCTCAAAAACAAAGAAAATGTTTAAGTTTTATTACAATTCTAATCATCACTTTTTAAAACATTAAACATTTCTACAAAGTGGCAGTTTTTTAAAATAATAACAGTGTCAATGGAAAAACTTTTTTTTTGATATTCCATTTTTTGTTAGTACAATACTAAGTTTACTGTTTCTTCCACAACTTTTAAGGAATGTTCAAATTTTTGCTGATCTACATTAGCATAGGATGTAAATGCATTTTTACAAGTCCATCAAATGTAAAGAATCAATTATAATAAGGTTACAAAGAGTAATTTTACAAGTGAAAACCAGCTAGATGTAACATTAATGAACCCTTTGGATTTATTCTGTTGTACCTCCTATATATAGAATGTTAGCTGTAGCCACATAGTCATTGGTATAAAAATGGTTTAACTGATTTCCCATGATTCTCACATATTTAACCTAAACTAAATGCTTCAATGTAGGTGAACATAAGGCAAAATATGTAGATTTTGGAATTCAAGGGCAGAAAGTGAAAAATTCCTAACTTAGTCTCTGTCTTGATATGAACTGAATTGTGAATTGCCAAAAAATTTGTGTCAGATTTGTAATAACATATCTCTTCCCATTGGCTAAATAACAACAGCTACATGACTCAACATGGAGTCTATAAAGCATTACTGCCATCACACATTCCAGGGTTCTTAATAACTGATTTGTGTTTTCTTTGGTGTGGATGTAGGTAATTTAGTCAGGTCTGCAACATGATCCATGCATATTCGATGAGGCTTAAAGGAGTGAGTGCAGGAGGGAGGGGCAGTAGAGTATATATATATATATATATATAATACCAATTGATAGTGATCATTCCAAGGAGGACATTAATCCAAAAAGAGCTCAATGTAAGTAACAGAGCAATATAATACATACATACACACATATATATATTTATATGTGCAGTATTGAGTTGAAAGTACTCAATATCCGTTATATATTGAAAAATCTGGACATACGATATCTATTTTTTTTTTTTTTAATCCTCTCAAACTCATGGATCAATTTCTTGATGTTATTAAACTCATTAAGGAAGTAGCCATAGTTATTTACATTTCTTTTTTTTCAAAAGTACTTTCAGTCTCACCCAAGATCATATTCAATATATATATATATATTTGTGTATTTAGGCAGCAATCTTCCTTGCATGCACATTTCATTGAATACAACAGACAAGGTGCTTTGATTTAGTTTTTTATACAATTTCTCATGCAATCTAATAATTTTTTTATTTTCGGATGATAAATTATATAAAATCTGTCTGAATGTTCTTTTTATCCAAGCGCTTTTGGCTATGCATTTAGCCATTTTCAAGGATTAAATATTTTAACTTTTAAATAAGAAATAGTTTGTTATATGTATATTTTATAAAATGTTTCCATTTTTCAAAACACAGTCAAGATATGTGTCCATGTTCAAAGTTAATATTATGAAGTGTTGGTTTTTTTTGTTTTTATTAATAAGGCTTCCATTATTTTTAGCCTTTTTTTGCATGTAGAAGATGCTATTATATTAGTGTTGTCAACAAGTGGGTTACAAATAGTGTCTGATAGGTCTCCATGAATATTTAAATGAGATCTAATTGAGCTATGATCAGAAAGATGTAGAGTGAGTCTGCATGTCAAACATGTTGTAGTGTGGCCTATATAATGATTTACGAATTTTGAGTAATCGGGAAGGCAGTTCTTTAAAGGGCATTTAAATTCGTAAATAATATTTGGCCTATTTAATTTTGTTCTAGGAGGTGAATTATTATTTTTAACTATAAAGTTAGAGGTTTTAAATTTTTGTAATAAATAATTAATCTAATTTTTTTGCTATTGTCAACTGGTGTTATGCATTTTTTTATAATGTTCTTAATTCTGCATTCATCCTGTTTATAATTTTCCTTCATGTGATTTTTATAAAAAATATTAATATTATTGTTTATGTTTCTATTCTCGCCGTTGCTATTAGCTACCTTAGATAGAAAACGCCTAATGTGGAAATCCAACAATTGATTAGGAAATCCATTATTAATCAGTGTTTGTTTTATATTGTTTAATTCGTTAAGGAAAAGCATTTGAGAGGATGAGTTCTCGTACGCTCTCATGAGGAAATCTTTAATAACACCTATTTTATATCTAATAGAGCATTCACCAGAGAAATTAAGATGGCAAGAGTCTTTTCTAGTTGTTTTTTTATAAACAGAAGTTTTAAAAGTATTATTACTAAAATCGAAGAGAACATCTAACAAAGGAAGTTTATTTTTTTCACTAAGTTCATAAGTAAAATTTAGGATGGAATTTTGTTAAAATGTAGCTTTCAGATTTTCTATTTCTTTCTTGTTTCCAGCTAAAATAAATATATCATCTACATAATGAACATATATTTCAGGTTTAATAACTTTAGTAAAAACCTTGTTTTCAACATAAGACATATAATAATTGGAGAAACACGGACTGAGAGGTTTTCCCATACTTATTCCATCAGTTTGTGCGTAAATAGTACAATTCTGGCTAAAAAAAGGAACTCTAGTGGTGCAAGTGAGCAATAGTTTTCTTAAAATATTGGGTTGGATTGATGGAGGGGGAATTAAATTATTTTTATACACCGAATTAATGATAATATCAATAGTTTCAGAGATGTGAACGTAAATAAATAAATTCTCTACGTCAAGTGATGCAAGAATGTCGTGTAGTTTGTTTTTAATTTTGTGCTTTTCAGTATTTGGATGAATTCATGGATAGATTTAATGCTATAGTTAGTAGGGAGATATGGGGTAATAATATCATTGAAGAATTTTGGTAGTTGGTATATGCATGTTGGAATCTGAGAAATAATAGGTCGTAATGGGTACCCCGGTTTGTGTAACATTACCGTATAAATAGCCAGGTTGGTAATCTCCAATAATTTTGTTTATTTTTAAGGACCCTGAAACAGCATTGTTGGATGTTATAAGTGTATTAACATATTTCTTTAGAGATTCAGTGGTGTTCTTATTCAATTTAGTAAATTTAGAACGATCATCAAAGAGCTGCTGAAGTTTTTTGTGATAATCCAATTTATCCAAAATTACGTAAGTATTGGATTTATCAGCTTTTCTGGTGACTATATTGGGGGTTATTTTTTTAATTCTTTAGCAGCAATTTTGAGTTTTGTTGGAATGTTCTTGTTTTTATTAATTGGAATATAATCTTTTAGACCTTCTACCTTGAGAAGATCTTTGAAATTTGGATGGAGTATTATTAATTTGTTCTTTTCTAGTTGACATAATGATTGATGTAAGATTTCAATTTCAGTCTTTGTTGTGAGAAGGTCAAATTTAGGTTGGAGATGGCAATTTGGTCCTAGATTTAGAAATTCCTTCTAGTCATCCATTAATATGCGACTGGATAGGTTTATATATTTATCATTGTTGTTGGGAAGTAGTATATTTCCTTGGTATAAGTTGCACAGCTTATTTGTAATTATTTGTTGATGGTCAAGTACATCATTATTAGTACTCATGTTGATGTGGTATTGGGCTTCATTATATTCAGTTTCAGTTAAAGTGTTTTTCAGTACTGCAATATGTTTTTGGATTACATTATTTATATGTTAGGTTTCGTTCTTAGCTTTCATTATTTTTCGTAAAACAAGATTTTTTCTGAAAGTTATAGTGTCACTTTCCTTCTTGGCTGCCATGTCATGCAATTTAAAATTTGTGTATTTAGGCAGCAATCCTTCTTTCATGCACATTTCACTGAGTTCAACAGACAAGGTGCTTTTATTTATTTTTTTATACAATTTCTCATGCAATCTAATAATTTTTGGATGAATATTAAAACTGTCCAGATGTTCTTTTTATCTGAGTGTTTTTGGATATACATTTAGCCATTCTCAAGGATTAAATATTTTAACTGTTAAATGGGTCTCCATGAAAATTTAAATGAGATCTAATTGAGCTATGATCAGAAAGGTATAGAGTGAGTCTACCAGACACTATTCGTAACATACTTGTTGACAACACTAATATAATAGCATTATCTACATGCAAAAAAGGCTAAAAATAATGGAAGCCTTATTAATAAAAACAAAAAAACCAACACATAATAATATTAACTTTGAACATGGACACAATCTTGACTGTGTTTTGAAAAATGGAAACATTTTATAAAATATACATACAACAAACTATTTCTTATTTAACACTTAAAATATTTAATCCTTGAAAATGGCTAAATGTATAGCCAAAAGCACTCAGATAAAAAGAACATTTGGACAGTTTTTTATATAATTTATCATCCAAAAATAAAAAAAATTATCATATATATATATATATATATATGATGCGTTTGGCAGTATTTTAGAATACTTTGGCTGCAATGATAAGTTTCACAAGTTGAACAACAAACTGGAGCTATTTCATTTACAGTTTGTTACCTCTCTTTTTCATTGTTGTTTTTAAAGAGCAGAGGCATGAGATAATAGATAATCATTGTTGTCAGCACATAGAATTTCTATAGGTCCAACTAGTATATATATATATATATATATATTATTTATTTTTCATATATTTTATTTATTTTATGATATTACATCAAAAACATGTCAAAATTGTTACGTAATTGTTGTTGTGTTTCAAATCAGACGATTGTAAATTATTTACAATCGCTCGATGAGATGCATTGATAGGCATCAAACCATGATTACAATTGTGTAGTGATTTTGACATGTTTTTAGTGTAATGTCCTAAAATAAATAATATCGCTTTACTTTGTATTGAGCCCTCTTTTAAATTAAATGTTACAAACATTGAAATTGTATTCTATTCCTTCTCATTGTACCTGGATATATCCAAAAACAATAACTCATTTCTAATAGCATTTTTCGGATTACAACAGTACATATATTTTCGTTGTCCTCTTATTACTGAGAGAAAAAACAAGAACAAAATCTATTCCATACCTGAGGATGTCTGTATGAACAGATGAAAGCTTGTAAAAATAATAAGAACTCATGCAACAGAAATTTATAGAAACAAGGATCTTTTCATTCATAAACAGGTTTGGGGTTTTTGTATATTATTTGAATTGTTCGCGACAATGGATTTCTCGCCAATTCAGTCATTAACCTTTGTATTTGTTTTTTGTATGAATAATTCATGAATTTGTAAATTAATTGCACCTTTATTGAAATTAAAATAACTGATCCAAATGCAACTTTTGGATATATATATATATATATATATATATATATATATATATATATATATATATATATATATGTGTATATATATAGAAGGGTAAATCAAATAACTAGATATTACATGAATTGATAGAACAATGAAGCTTAAGTCGCACTCTAAACATAGGTATATGTATATTTATTAATATATATATATGTATATATATATATATATATATATACATCAAAGGATGTATA